>CATIWQ010426626.1:0-37389 GCA_949673415.1 Euphorbia schlechtendalii
TTAATTCAGTCAAAAATTCACTTTTACTCGATCGATACAGGTTAAAAAAGGTTGTGATTCATTGATCATTCATCACATGCATATGCGGAATACAATTAACAAAATTCATTAAATGTTCATTTCTAATTATTAAATGATCTCAACTCCAAATCGATCCAAAATATATTATTACGCATATATAAGTTTATGTAAGGTTTTCATCATTTTAAAAATTTATTGAATGTGAATTAGTTGAATTAATAATTTAATATAAAAGTCTTTTAAATAATTTTTTTATTTATAGTATAACTACACGAATTTATTAACCGTTCTAATGCTTTTTTTAAACTATCTTTTTAAAATAATTTAGAAAATATATACCCACTTTCACTTTCGACTCATTACAAATTTAATAATATTTTTAATTAAAAAAATAAATCTCTCATTAACCCCTTTTGCCTCTTTCCTCTAATTTACTTTTATTTCTTCTCTCACCTCAATACTATTGGTATACCCCTAATCTCAATCTTACACATCCCTAATCTGCAAAATCTCTACACTAACACATCACTGTACCGGTTTCATCTCAATTCATCTTGGAATCATAGATTCTATTCTCTCTCGCCCACAAGCAGCAATTTGTTCGCTCATCTCGTTGAATCAGGTACGCCTTTATGCGAAGATTGGGATTTCGGGTTTACGAGATTTTCTTTGGGTAATTTCTTTTTTAGCAAATTATCAGTATAAAAATTAGAAATTTGATGAACTCAATTACAAATTTAGGTTAGCATTACGATATACAAGGAAAAAAGAGGGCATGCTACTTAGTGATCTTTATTACTTATTTGATTTTGTTATTATTTTCTTCAGATTTCCAAGTAGAAGCACATTTCAAAATTACTAACTCCTCCAATGATAAAGCAACACTGTTGAAGCTTTTTATTTGTATTGGAATTAATATGGCTATTGATAAGAGTTGGATGGACATTGACAATAGAAACGATGGATGCTATGTTCAAGGAATTGAATGTTTTTTGAGGTACGAGTTTACAAATAAATCAATGAATGACATGATTCAATGCCCTTGTAGAGACTGTAGAAATGTAGGCTATAAGGATGAAGCAACTGTTAGATATCACTTATTGAGATATGGAATTTTGAAATCATATACTATTTGGTATTTGTATGGAGAGTCTTCAAATGAACAACCTGACATAAATGATGATACAAATGAGGGTGATCTTGAATTTTTGGATGATATGGTAGGATTAGTTAGTAACATCTATCGTATTGATCCCCATATAAATGTTGATGTTGAGGGTGAAGATAACAATTATGGAGGGGAGCCTAGAAGAGAGGCGGTTGAGTTTTATTGTCTATTAAAGGAAGCAAAGGAAAAGTTGCATTCTGAAACAGAACTCTCAAAATTAGCTGCTATAGTTAAATTACTCCACTTAAAGAGTTTTCATAGATGGACTAATAAATCATTTGATGATTTGCTTAGCTTAGTAGGAGTCATGTTTCCTAATGTTAAGTTGGTTTTACCTGATTCCTATAGTAGTGCAAAGAAATATATTAGAGGTTTGGGACTTCATTATGAGAAGTTGGATGTTTGTGAGTATCTATTCACTTTATATTGGGGTTCATATGCAGATGCAACAACTTGTTGAATTTGTGGGCTAAATAGATGGAAGTCAATTGATAGTCTAGTTAATAATAAGAAGATTGCACATTAAGTACTACGATACTTTCCCTTAAAGCCGAGGTTGGAAAGATTATTCATGTCTAGTGAGATGGCAAGACACATGCGATGGCATAAGGAAAATAGAGTTGATGGGACAGTCCTGCGTGGAAGTCTTTTGATGAGCAACATCCATCTTTTGCACTTGATTCTCGTAATGTTAAAATAGGTTTGGCAACAAATGGTTTTCAACCATTTGGAAATATGAGCTCTCAACACAGCATTTGCCCGGTAATACTTGTACCATATAACTTGCCTCCATTGTTGTGCATGAAACAATCAAATTTGATAATGTCAATGATCATACCAGGCCAGCATAGTCCAAGTATGGGTATTGATATATTTTTACAACCTTTAATTGTTGAATTGAAAGAGCTATGGGAAGTTGGTGTCGAGACATATGATGCTCATAGATAATGTAATTTTACACTACATGCTTCTATCATTTGGAAAATCAATGACTTTCTACCATTTGCATAAGTATCGGGGTCGGAAACATAAGGTTATAAGGCTTGTCCTAATTGCCATAAGGATACATATGCTAAATACCTTCTAGCTTCAAAAAAATTATGTTACGTGGGTCATAGGAGATTTTTAACTCCTAATCATAAATGGCATAAGGACACCAAATACTTCAATGGTCAAAGAGAGTTGAGACCAATGCGAGTACCTTTATAAGGTTACAATTCCATGAGGGAAATGGAAAGTTTCACTCCATTGCCATTTAATAGAGGTAGGAAAAGAAAATATAATGCCTCAAATAGTTTTGAGAATTGGAGAAAGAGAAGTATCTTTCTTGAATTACCTTATTGGAAGACCCTCCTTATTCGTCATAATTTGGATGTGATGCATATTGAAAAAATGTGTGTGATAATATCTTAGGAACTTTGATGAATATTAAGGGAAGACTAAGGATACTTTAAAAAGTAGATATGATATGGTTAGCATGGGTATTAGACATGAGCTTCACCCTGTTTTACATGGAAATAAAGTACGTGTTCTAGTTGCTTGTTAGGTTATTTCTAAGAAAGATAGGGAGTCTCTATGTATGATGCTAACAAACTTAAAGACGCCCGATGGTTATTTGTCAAAAATATCTAGATGTGTGAATGTAAAAAAATGTAAAATTTCTAGCATGAAGAGTCATGATTGTCATATCTTCCTTCAAAAACTCCTTCCAATTGCTATTAGAGGGTTTCTACTTGAAGATGTTACCAAGCCACTTATTGAGTTGAGTGCATTCTTTCATGATATATGCAATAAGAGTTTAGATATTTCTGAATTGGATCATCTTAAAAAGCAAATTCCATTGATTTTATGCAAGTTGGGGACTATATTCCCACCTTCTTTTATTCATATTATGGTGCATTTCACAGTTCACTTAGTTTCAGAGGCAAAACTAGTTGGACTTGTCCAATATAGGTGGATTTATTTTGCTGAGAGGGATATGCATAAGAAGAAACTGTACGTTAGGAATAAAGCAAAGCCTAAAGGATCAATTGCCGAAGCATATATTGCACATGAGTGTTTGACTTTCTGCTCAAGATATTTGGTAGAAATTCATACAATCTTCAACCGACCTCCAAGAAATGATGATGGAATTGATGAAAGGGGTTGTAATACTGAATTGACAATATTTATGAAAGCTGGTCGGCCATTGGTTAAAGGTGTTTTGGCTATGTTTTCAAATGATTGGAAGCTAAAGGCTCATCTATACATATTAAACAACTGCGAAGAAGTTTGGCCATATGCTGAGTAAGTAGATATTTTTACTAGTATTATATATTTATTTGTCGTAATAAGGATGCGAGTGTGCAATACCCTTGAAGTGTGCAATGAAACATAATACTTGTGGATTGTGAGTGATTCCATGGACAGACTAGTTTGAAACTCGTTGATACTACACATGTTTCTGTACTTTATAATGTTTTTTTTATATATTTTCCAATTGTGCCCAAAATATATCATTACTCATAATATATTTACTAGTTAGAATCACAATTTTATTGTAGCTTTTGCTGCATTAGATTTACTATTTAAATTGTTATCATTGACAAATCTCCACTACCAAATGCTATTGACTTCTTTCTACTATGTTGTATTATATGATTATTTGTCGTAATTTATATGCAATCACTATTTGTACAGGAAGTACAAGAGTTCACTCCCAAATATGAGTACGCTTTTACTTCGGAAGTGTTATAATTAAGAATTTCCGAAATGGTTCTCTAAACATGTATGTAAATATATTGTTGTCTCTTAGAATATCAGTCTCAAATAGTCAAATATATATTACATTACATGCATCTAGTTCATAATTTGCAGGTTGCTGAATTACATAAAAGTGGCCAAGTTTCTAAGGATATTTTCAATTTAGCAAGTGGTTCAAATCCTCACTTTAAGAAATATACTGGTCATATAGTAAATGGATTTTGATTTCACACTTCAAATCGTCAAAAGAATAGGAAAAGTCAAAATTCTGGTGTATTAGCGAGAGGTGATGATAATTCATCTGATAAGGAGTATTATGGTACTTTAATTGATGTTTGGGAGATACAATATTCAGGAGGTAATTGTGTTACTTATTCAAATGTGAATGGTTCGATGTGCATCGAAAAGGGAGTGGATATAAAGTCGATAATTTCTCTATCACAAGTGTTAATAGCAAATCTCAATTTAAAACAAATGAGCCTTTCATTTTAGCTACCCAAGCTGAACAAGTCTTTTATGTTCAAGATCCTACAAAACCGAATTAGCTTATTATGATGAAAACTCAGCCACAAGATGTGTACAAATTACCTGTTCGAGCACTAGATGATACTGATTATATTCATGAAGATGAGGTATTCTAGGAGGAGGAAGTTTCCACTGATGGTCGAGCAATAAGATGGTTAGATATTGATGATATCGCTGATGACTAGACCATTCTTGACTTAGAAGAAGTGCCTGTTGATATTGCTAAACAGATACAGGAAAATATTGACATCCATAAGGATAATTTCAGTGAGAGTGAAGTCGAGGAAGATGACAATGATGGCGAAGATGGCAATGAAATTGATGAGCATGATGATGAAGACCAAAGGTTGTATTTTATGTAATTCTTATTCTTGTAATATTTCTTAAATAATTTTTAATTCTTGCCCTCTAGTATTTGCATCTTTTTCTGGAGGTCCAAAAGCTTGTATGTATAAGTTTCTTAAGGTAAATTACACAGTACTTCTACATTTATAATTAAATTTCTATTGTGTTTTCTGTGAAAAACTAAATGAAATTATTTTCATGTGTTGCAGATCATTGAAGGAAAGTGTGAAACACAATTGCATTTGGTACATCCTTTCTTTGAGATTAAATTAGTCATTTTTTTCTTTAAAGACACTAAATGTATGATATATTGTCATGTCTAGACATCATCTTGTAAATATCATTTTAGTATGCGAGATTAAATGTTGTCTTATTGTTGTTGCTAATGTCTTGTAAGTTGTAACTTGTGCACTTAATACTGTTTTGAATATTTTCTTCCATGTGCAGGTTGATTGTCGAATGTTGAGGGACTGCATTTCGGGACATATCTATGATGCTAGTCCATTAGATTTTACTAGTGATCTTGGGAGACATTTTGTTATTCATCCATAATGTTTGTTAATTGATTTGTAGTATTCATTGGATTTATAAGGTTTCTTATATATATAACACTACAAGTACATCATAACATATGCTAAAGCTTTTGGGACTATCAGTGCCTGGTTTTTGGGACTATCAGGTACCATTTTTCTCTTTATATTCATATGGATAATAAAATCTGTGTCACTATATCCAACTTGTTCAAATTTATATGGACTATCAGGTAATTTTCAAATTTTCAAATCTATAGTTTAAATTATATGATTTATATTGATTATTATATAAGTTGAGTATTTTTGTAACTTATTCTTTGATCATTTCTTATAATTTGCATATCACTATATCCAACTTCAAGTTTATGAGGTGCACGTCAAAGTGTCATCTCCAGCCAAGTTATACTTTTTATTCTTACTACATTAGTATATTTAAGTTTAAAATTGAGGATAGTTATACTTTTTATTCTTACTACATTAGAATATTTAAGTTTAAAATTGAGGATTAAATGTTGAATGAGATTCTTTTATTTATCTTTTTGAGTGCTTTATTATTTAGAAGTACTTTTACATTATATGAAATACTCTTACATTTTATGAAGTACCCTTACATTATTCTTTAAATTATAAATAAATTTTGTCTTATGTTTGTTTTACTTTTTGTTGGATGTATATACATATTATTTGTTGGATGACAACTAATTGTCCCCAAATATAAATCTCATTTGTAAAGGAGGACTTTTGTATACACTTTAATGTCTTCTATTTTCGAGACAAAAAATTGTCTCATTTATAATGTGACAAAATCCATCTCTATTTTTACAAGGACAACATGTGTTCCTCTAATCAAGGACAATTAATTGTACTCTATCTTTTAGACAAAAGCTGTCTTGTATATATCTAGAGATGATAATTATCCCCTTTGTTTAAGATAAATAGTCGTCTTCTAATGTTGGGACACAAATTGTCTCCTTTGTATAGATACCACATTTTTCTCGTTACTTAAAGACATATAATTGTCCTCTACTATGAGGACAACATTTGTCTCATTTTTTTAGCGACGACAACTATCCATGTGTTTAGTGACACATAATGGTCCTCTAATGTGTGGGTCAAAAGTTGTCTCCATTTTATAGAGACAACTTTTATCCTATTATTAACGACAATTGGTTGTCCTATATTGTCGGGACAAAAGTCATCTTCTTTTTGTAAGGACGATAATCGTCCTCGAGATAAAGACAGAATTTGTCAATAATCTTCGAGACGAAACTTGTCCTTAAATTTAGGGACCATATCCCAATTCATGTTACTTATAGATTCGGGGACGGGGGGTATTTGTAACGATCATTGAGGATGAAAAAATGGTCCCCAAAGGCATAGAGGACAATTTTTCATACTTTTGGGGACAAATTTAGCTACTCAAAAGCCATTTTTTTGTAGTGAGAGAAAAAAGAAAAAAGAAAGATAGGCTAAAAATTCGAAAAGGATGGTTTATTCGAGAAAAAAGTCTGCTGGATAGAAAACCTGAAAGGGTAATCCAGGCAAAAGTTAAGACAAAGTTCGATAGATCGAAAACCCGTAAAGGCGGTCTATGCAAAAATTAGAACCAAAGAAATATCAAGTTCATCATCTCCATCTAGGAATAAAAAAAGACATTGTATGTCTACCGTAGAACCAAGGACAAATATCATCTAGTTTCCTTTGCAACATGGATCATCATCATGATGAGAAGTAACTAACAATACCACAGCTAAATAAGCTTTAAGGCTCGATAATTAGTATCAGCTCTCATGATCAACTTTGGGGTTTACATCAATGACACAAATTTAGATCAATGTTACCATTATAGGGAAAATGTGATTGTCAAGGAATGTTTCACTCATCTAAATTTACTAAAGACTATATTCAGGCCTTAAACCTAACTCTGATCCAACCACAAAATTGAACTTTGACTTAGACCCATGACCCTCATCATTCTAAAGGAGGCCTCTCTCCACAACTCGAGTTAGCCTTATCGATATGGGGCATCAGCTAGATAACCCGATGAAATTTCAAAGATAGGTTGCATTTACATGCATTTTTACTATGTACATATCATATTTGAACATGTAAATCTTGTTTTGTAGGAAAATCCAACAATCCTTGCGACATGGCAAGAGGAAAACCCCAAAATTCCAAGATCTATCAACCAACCTGAGTTATCAATGACAAAGCTATGATTTGGATCCAGTAGGCATTTCGACACCAGAAAAAGCCTCCATAAACAACAAAGCAAACTTTTTTTTGCAAAATTAAGCATCCCATAATGGATCAAGTCAAACAAGATCGAAGAAGGAAAATGTCAACTCACCCTATAATATATTTAAAGCATGTATAATCAAGAAAGAAACGGTCCCAACATTATCAAGGGCATAAAAGACTATCAGTAGAGTGAAATGATGAGCTTATTCCCAACAAGGTCAATATGATGATTGGCTCATGCATCCTTCCCTAGTGGTTCTGATAGTAATGATCAACTAGTGGTCAACATACAAGAGGCATTCACCGTGGATTTCCTACAGTCCTCACCTTTCTCTGACTTATTACAATCGATGGACTTTCTACAGTCCGCACCTTTCCCCAACCTATTACAGTCGATGGACTTTCTACAATTCGCACAAATTCTCGACTTATTACTAACGGACATTCTACTATTCGCACCTTTCCTTAACTTATTACAGTCAATGGAATTTCTACAGTCTGCACCTTTTTCGACTTATTACAGTCAGTGGACTTTCTACAGTCCGCACCTTTCTCCGACTTATTACAGTTAGTGGACTTTCTATATTCTGCACCTTTCTCTGAATTATTATAGCCAATGAACTTTCTACAGTTCGCACCTTTCTCTGACTTATTACAGTCATTGGACTTTCTGCAATCCACAATTTCTCCTACTTATTATAGTCATTAGACTTTCTATAGTCTACACTTTCCCCGACTTATTATAATCATTGGGCTTTCTACAGTCCACACTTTCCTCGACTCTTTACAATCAACGGACTTTCTACAGTCCATACTTCTATTGAATTTCTCCCTATACCGACCAGGTCTCTTCTAGAATTCTTATAAGAAACTGATGAACTAAAGGTTGAAATTCAAGGGGAAACTATTACTGAACAGGAAACTCACAAGGAGTATGAGGAGATTAGTCTCGACAACATGGTACTAGGATGAAAAGCCTTGGATTATCACAGAGAACCCACATCGAGTAGTGCCAACCGTGACCGGTCAGATATCACCTCTAAACCCCACTGCTCTTCCAATCATGGGACCATACTGATCTCATATACGCAGTGATCCCATAAGGGGTAGCCCATGAGCACGGGATTTTGATCCTCACTTGCGAGTTCGATGATGAAATTGTAATTTATTTTCCTTTGCTAGTCTTTCACTTTGACAGGGTCTCGGAGGTACTTGGGAGAAGCATTCCTCATTTCTTGTGAACCCTACATAGACCCCTTAATGTTGGCCAATTTAATTCAACCCAATCCAGGCCCAATGCCCATATCGACATACCAATGTCGATGTTGGCATTGGTAAAGTCAGTCTCGTCATTGCCAATATCGGTGTTGGCATTGGTAATGTTGGCTTCGACATTAGTAATATCAGTGTCAGTGTCGACATTGCCATATTGACATAGACATTGCCAGGTCATCAATGATCAGGCCCAAAAACCAACATCGATATCGATGTTGCAAACACTAATACCGATGTTGCCAACATCAGTGCCGACATTGCAATGTCGGTATCGACATCGCTGAGTTAGTAGTAGTAGAATTGCAGAATTTCAGGAATAATGGATGTAATAGTTCTCTAGGGTCCTTGTACCATTATTTGACCTCTCCAGCATGTTGCACACTATAAAGTGGTTGGAGAGGGTCCTTCACCCTTAGATTGGGGAGGTGACAAGTGAAAAATGAGGGTAAATCATCATGACATTTTATCTTTGGATTGAAGGAAGCTCTCCTACAAAAGGAGGGATCATGTTTGGTAAAAAAGGAGCTGAATTCGTGCATAGGGAGGAAAAAAGATCAAGAGATCATAGGAGAAAATTCAAACTTGTGTTCTTAAGTGTTGTTGAGTAAATACCAAACCTTGATTACCAACACTTGAGGTTTCAGGTTTGTTAGTTTAAGGTCATTAAAAGAGCATGAACTTGGGTCTAAGGGTCTACTTGTTCATCTCTTAAGTAAATTTAAGGTTTAGTTCATCTTTTAGGTAATCTTGAGGCTTAGAGATCATCTAAGCAAACGTGAGATTTAGAAATCACTTAGGACATGCTTGAGGTTTGGACTTGAATAGAGAGTATACTACATCTCTATCACTCACTTGAAGGTTACTAAACCTTCTGCATCATCTACCTTGGTAAGGAATAGATCCCTTCTAAAGATTTCGGTAAACCACATACCAACAACCAAATCCAACAAAAAAAAGAAACAAGGAGGGCTTCTTAGAGGACTTCCTAAACCTTAAAGAAAGTGGATTCATGACTACGGGGTAAGCCTCTGAGTTCCTAGAGTTTGTGCTTACATTTTATCCTTACTGTTTTTGAAATTTAATTTTCTGTTTAGTTATTTCCTTTTTTACACACCAAACTATTTTACAAGAATTTCAATATGATTTCAAATATTTTTGAGTGTTTTTTTACATAAAATATTCTACACATCTTGAGCTTTCCGCAATGATGAAGATCATCCAAATCTGTTAAGTATAGCAAATGTTATGATCATTTGAAGTTTCAGATTTTCATTTTGCTATTTTTGTTGTTTTTCGTTTGTTTTTGCAGGTATGGACAATCGACATCGATACCGATATTAAAAATTCAATGTTGGCATTGGTACAATGTTGGTACTGACCTTACCAACATCGGTACCAACCTTACCAACATCGGTACCGACCTTCCCAACATCGGTACCTACCTTGGCAGAATTGTGTATTTGCTTCGTTTCGCTTTGTTTGAGCACGAAATGACCCGCTGAAACCTCTTCGAACTTGGAAATGCACAATTTTTAGTAATTAACTCGTGTAAAGATCTCATTTAAAAGTTATATATGAGTTTTTTAAAGTGCTTATATGTGGATTGAGGTTTGGAGTGGCAACGAAAGTTCTTCAAGTTATCTATATCGATATCGCCCTTCACGGGGAAGTCGGTAATGATATGGATGACATTGTTACCGTTGTTAACCAAAAAAATAGCTATGTCATGCTTGTTTAACCTAGATTTGTGTTTCTAATATTGTTTTAGGTCACCCATAAAGGGAACCCTATTCCTGGATAACAGACCCAATAAAATTCACATGTGGCATTTTCACAAATAAAATGAGCAACATATATGTACATAAAACAAATCATTTTATACAACAAGAACCGCGAGCCTTTTGGCACTTTTAAATTGACTACACGGGTCCATTAAATATGGAAATCGAGCATACTTGGTACACTTATACATATTCATGATGTAAAATTATCTGGTACTAATCTTTGTTGATGCAGGTAGAATAGGTTGGATGTATGTTAGGATTTATTTTCCATCGAGTATCACAGTTCAATAAAAATTATGTATTGTTAGATCGATTGTATAATAGGATATGGATGTATTCATTTACATAGATTTCATGTATTTTAGCCAATTTTTATTCCTCATCCCCAAAATTTGTAAATAATCCCCATAGACTACGCGCATTTACTTTCCTACATGTTTACTTTCCGCACTTATTTATTGCTTTTCATATGCATGCTAAAATATAACTTGAAAATGATTTAGAACGGGGTATCATGACATTGAATATGGTAGCTACTTGCATAATATGACTTAAATAACAACGAAATAAGTAACTCATCCAGACCTGAATCTCTATACTACGGTATCGTTTAGGTTTAAAGTATCTAGGCTATACCAAATTTCCTGGAAGAGCTGATCTTGGTGGTGACTCTGTATAACGTAGGCTAGAGGTTTAAACCTTGAGTCTTTGGAATTCTTTCCACAACCATAACAATGCACCCTTTCGAAAAACCCCACGCCCCATCTCACTGGGCATGCGCCTCGCGGCTACCACGTGGGTAAAACATCGTCTGCTCACACCTTGCCTAGGCTAATAATTTCACGATGACCTGCAAGGCGGCCATTGATTCCGCCTGCCTAGTTATCATGGTGTCCTGCTCCCTCATAGTTACCATAAGATCTTCCATTTGAGGCGAGGTATGGCTACAAGTTGATCTATTTCCCATGTTTCTAAAGATAAGAGTTAATGTGTTCTTCGGGATTAAGGCAAGAGGCGAGGTAAAGAGTACATCAGGGTTTACTATCTTCCTTGGCTATGGGGTTTTTTTCCAAGGGAATGGGTCCTTTTGCATGTTTAAGGGTGTCATCATCTAGAGGAACACTCATCGTGGGGTTTCATTCCATGCTCATCGCACCAATCTGATGTCCAAAATACACTCTCCTGCAGGATTTCATTCTCTGATGAGGTTATCCCTACAAGACAAGCCTTTTTCGGAGTCTCGACGTTAGCACTCCGACGATCGAGTTAGTATGCAAGAATATGGGAGAAATAAGGAGTACAAAGAATGTATTGAACACAAGATACATGAATAATGAAGTGACAAGGGGTTTATATAGGGTTTTAGGATGCTAGTGTGGCAGGGTGATCCCCTCTAGCTTTTCCCTCTTGTGTAATTGTTGCTTGCCACCTAGAATACGCCACCAATGGGGGAACAGCCGTACACCATAATGTGGTAGTGCCGCCTCTAGGATGTGACATGGTTGGATCCTAAGGAAAGGTGAGCATATGTGGCCCATTCTACTCTAAGTAAGATTTATAATGGTTTCTAGAGTTGTTGACGGGGTATTGCGTCATCTTGACACGAACCGAGGGTCCGCCCAATTGCTCCTAAATCAGACCCTGCAGAACATGCCCTCATGGCCTTGATGATGGATAACCTAACTTAGCATCTTGAGTGAGTGAAAGGGAGGAAACCATCCGGTGGTATTTGATGTGCTATTATCAACTAGGCCAATGATAATTCATAACACATTTAATTAGGGGAATTGTAAGGAATATCCAAATATTATATTATATAGTAAATATGTCCAAACCAACATTTAATAACTTAATTGTCTTATTATATTTTATATATTTAACAAATACATGAATATATAAGTAGGATATTTCTCCTTATATCTTCATCGGTTATGATTCTAAATGCAGTTTCAATTGCTATTCTGATTACTAATAAAATTTCTTCTTCTATTTTTGATTCCTTCATTTGGCTTTTATTTTTATTTCTTCAACTGATTTTGATTCTCATGGGTTCAACGTAAGTATTGAATCGATTATGATTTCTTAATATTTCAATTTGTCTTGATTTCTTTTGAGGTTCATTATTCTATTGATTATGTGTTTCCGATCAATAATGGCATAGTTTTATTATGAAGGTGTTAATTAAGCTTCAATATAATATGAATTCTTTTTTATTTCAAATTTCATAGTTGAGTATGTTTTATGATTTTCCGATCTCGATTTTGTTCTGCAAGTTTAGAATTTAATGGTTCATATGTATGGAAATTGTGAAGCTTTAGAGTATGCATGTAAGGTGTTCGATGAAATGCTCAAAATATTTTATGTCAAAGAAATCTATTATGGATGTTAGTAAATATAATATGTTGCACATAACGTTTGGATTTTACTTCGTTATTGTGCTATCTTCGTTTGGATTTTACTTCTGTTTCAGTTTTCATTGATCTCATTGTAAATATGTTTCTTATTTGGACCTTCTGATTCTTGATATTTTCATTTTCAACATGATTTTGTTTTCAATTTCTAAATTTTAGTTTTTGCTTTTTTGTGATCTTAGGATTTTGTTTCTTGTGATCTTCCTGTCTAATCTAGATATGGATGTTTTTCTCCTTTGGTCCATTATGGTGGAAATGGATAAAACTTGTGGTATTGAAGTTTGAAAGTCTTTTGATTTTATTGACTTTAGGTGTGTTGTTGGAGACAATATCAATCTAAAAGTGTTTACAAAGGTTTAAGATTGAATATCAACTCGAAAATTTTATATCTGATCTTTTAGATTTTATCTTTCAGTTGCCCTCATGAAAATTGTCACTTGCTATAAGGATGAACATATGAAGCAATATAGTTCTTGTAGCTATAGATATAGCTGCCAGTGTTGGTAATTATTGTAATTATGGCATAATGCAATTATAAGGTGGAGTCCACGGTTTCCAAGCACATCATTGGTAAAAAATCCCCAATCGATCCTGAAGTCAATACATGATCAATCTATGAAAAAGATTGTGAATTTTACCACATATAGTCACATCCACCGAACTAAATATCCAACAACCCATTATTATTAATGAAGCTTCTAAACGAGATCATCTAGTTCGTCATACCCCCACCATTCCTCTCCGAGCTATGTAACACTTTGTTCAAATCACCACACACAATAACATTCAGAAAATCCACCAATACTGCAGATAACTCATCCCATAACTGATCCCTATCCATGAAAATAGTTGGTCCATAAACACATAATGTAAATATCAACATTACTAGTCACAAAATGCATAAAAAGCCACCTATTATTAATAGTAATCACATTTCCATTTAGTCGCGATGAATTCCAAGAAATTAGCAACCCCCCTCGATCGACCTTGTGACGGTGAAAAACTAAACTCAAAGTTGATATGACCCCAAAACTTCTTGACTATATGTTTATCAACATTCACCGCTTTCCATTCGATAAGACAAAAAAATTACAAATTCCTTCTCCCAATTAAGTTCCTAACAAAAAATTGTTTCGAACTTCTTGCTATCCCACCCCAGAAATTCCAACATAAGAAATTCAATGACATGGATGAAAAATAATAACCTCATATATCTTTCATCAGGACATCATCCCCTTCTATCCTCGAGAGCCTTTACAATGGCACCCACGTGTTGGTCGTCGAAAATACCGAGCCTCTCACCAATCTTAAAAGTCATTACCTCCTCATTAAACCTTTGCTCATTCTCACATGCTCTCAATATAATTCAGTTCATATTTGATATGTCAGGCTCCGAAGAACTCACCCTATCATTATTTCGATCAGCCATTGACCGGGACATCACACCAAGCTCACTTCCGTCAACCCCCACTTCATTAACTGTCTGAGAGTGCACTTCCCCAATCCCTGCTACTACCCCCACTGACCGAGACAACACCTCATTCCCCGTTGCAATAGCAGACACTTTCCATAAGCGCGCACTAGCCCCCATCACACCCTCCTCGACCACACCAGCTGCCCCACTCCTTGTTTTAGGCACACAGCTGCCCACACTCCTCTTAATACTTACCTTACGATGTTCTCTTTCACTCCCAAAACCTCCCCCTCCCTCAACCTCCATCGCTTCACTACTTAAAAACTCATTCTCTTCCGAATCAACCCCTAGCAATGACGATGATGACGAGCTAAATGAACTAGCCGAGGCCCTCTCACAATGGGAGCAACCCACTCCTTTTCAGAATTCCGCCACCATATCCACTCCGATTATCCCAATGCTAAGTTTAAACTTCTTCTCCATTGTTCCAACATAGACCAAAATAAGACATGACACCATATTCAACCTATCGGGACAATTAAAGTCACAAACAATCACAATAACTCTCCTGAAACTAGTAGCCAATTTTCAAACTAATGGTTCACGAATCATTGCAAGTGCAATACCCATCAAATCAAGATACATTAAACATTCTGACGAAGAGAAGTCATTCATCATCTGCGTTACTTTCGAGATAATATGCTCCAACACCCGCCAATCTCCATCAACAAACTCTCTCATTAATTCTATTGAGGTAAAGCCTAAGACTACCCAATCCGCCCCCATTGGACCTGCAAATTCATTGTGAAAACCCCTCTCCCTTCCCATGCTATATATTTCATGTATATGCGCAATATTCCAAAGCTTTACCATGCACGTGTGTGACTCCAATCCGCAACCTCAACTATGAATTCGATTCCACTAAACCAGCCACTCCCTCCACAATAGGTACTGCCTCCCCCCTCTTTCCACTAAAAGCTGATCCACCACTCCTAGCCACCTTCATTCCCGCATCCTAGTCTACAACGTTTATATAAGACCTCTCTCCTCTTAAGGAAGCTCTAAATATCTTATCAACTTTCGGTTTGTTTACACTTCTCTCCCTCACAATCAGTTCATGTTGTGGTTTCGAATACATTGCGATCGATGCACGAAGCTTAACAACCCCAATCAAAATAGAGTTCATTCTATATAAAGTCTCCTTGACCGATGAAGGCTCATGAAGCGTAAGAAAACCGAAATTCAAATTCCTCCAGTTCCTCTTCCTCACAACATAGACGCTCCCAAAGATACTAATCCTCTTAAACACACCCGTCATCGTATCATAGTCGTAACTATTGGGAAAATTTTCGAAGTATATTTTTGGTAGGTTCTCGGTTCCACTTTGTACGTGACGATCAGCACCGTTTTCTTGTAATGGTCTTCCAAACAGGTTGTTCGATCGATCCGGATTCAATCCTGAAAAATTTCGGCCGGAATAAGGGTCAGATTGGTGAAAAATTTCAGCCTAAAAAATTTCATCCTTTAAAAAAATAAACAAATTTAAAAAGGTTTAGATTAGGCCTTAACATATCTCAATGACTTTAATTTGTGCTATTGGCTCAACCCTATGAGCTCACTTTTTGATCGACTCAAACGTTCTCATATTCCACATATGATGTTATTAGACACAAGATATAAAATTAACAACTAGAAGATCCTGGGTCCATTTGAAGTATCAATGTAGTTTATTGTAGCATAGTAAACTAAAGGGAGATTTGTAAAGGGGGAGTTACAGAGAATTAAGATTGATAGTCGGTTTAATCATTGAGATATGTGAATTTTCTAAAGGGATATCAAGATCATCAGTAGAGTGTAAATAATTTTTTGATCTTGTGAATCTCCAATATTATTTTTAGTGAAAATTTGTTAAATAGTTCGTCATGAACATATGCAATCTGGTCGGATTTCGTTAAATCTTTGGTTTTGATTGTTATTATTTTCTTAGTTATTTCTCAAGGATTTAACACACGCACGCGCATGTGCACGCACTCACATATTTCGAAGAAAAAATTATGGAGAAAACATACCAAAGACGGATAACAAAAAAAACAAACAATAAAAGGATAAATGTAATGGAATATGGAAAACAAATGCAGTGGAACATTCTTCGTTGAAGCATATAGAATTTAAATGAAAACTAAACTTAATATATATATATATTGGAAAAAAATAAAAGGGAGAAAAGGGAGCTAATTAACCTTGAAGTTCAATTTTTCCTTTCAGTTTCCATCGTGACAAAAATAATGTTTCAAGACCAGCTACATTTGGTGTTGGAATCTGGGGAACAAGAAACCTAAAGTGGCGTGTTGAAAGTGTGGCAAACCTGGTCATTTCAAGAAGGATTGTCGAGTTGGTGAAGGGAAGAACAATTCTGGTTCAAGTCGATCAAAGGATCTTGAAAAACAACAAGGTCAGTTTTCAATGCTAAATTGTAATTCTAATAAAAAATTTGTCTTAGGTAGATAATTTTTGTGACAACATTTTATCGTTACACTTGTTAAAAACATTTTGTGATAGAGTTTTACGTGATAAGCTCCGTGACTAGCATTTATTGTCACGTATCAACTTACGTAATGACTTCTCCCTATTTTGTGACAACTTATGTTCTCGCAGATAGCTTAATTTCTTGTAGTGATCTTTGGGTAGTTTGATCTCCACCATAAGATGAAAATAAGATGGAGGGTGAAGATTTTATTGTACCAATGAGTGTCAAACAATGCTGTCATTATATATATACACACACACACAAGCACGCGCGCGCGCGCTCACACACACACACACACACACACACACATATATATATATATACACACACACAACCATCAAGGGTATGCCCGGCCACGGCATCTCTGTGTAGCCAATAAAAGCATAATTTTTTTTGAAAAACCTACGGAGGAAGAATGTCCCTCCATCGGAAAATGTTTGGGGCGGGTGAAAATTTCAGAGCGAACGTGTCAATTAGGTTGATGCGTTCGCTTGCCTACAAAACACACACCCAATAAAAGCATAATTAAGAAAAGACTAATATAAATCATAGATTAAATATTACATATAAACCTTATAGGCTAATTTATAAAATCTGGTATTTCTTTTATTTTGTTATGTGCTTTTTTCTTTTATTTTGAATAGAATTCGAATCCAGTTTTTCATCCTTCGCTTCATATATATTTAAAAAAATTTGTGACACGCAGAGATATAACTATTTTTACAGAATTTTTGGTTTAAAGATATAGCAACCAAAATAATTAAGCTCAAAATAAGGAAATTTCTTCATTTTTACTCAAAAGTTGTCATTTCATCAGGGCCGGCTCTGGGGTGGGCAACAAGTGCCAACGCCCAGGGCCCATGTCAAAAGGGGTCAAAAAATAATATTTTTTAAATAATTTTAGTAGTTAATGTTAAAAAGATAAAACTAAAAAATAATTAATGGTAAATGAATTGGTAAAAAAACTTGTAATGGATATAAGAGGTTATGGAATCAAAACTTAGTATCAACAAAATAGTTAATTTTTATTATAATTTTTTACCGATAGCCCATTTTAATAATTTCTATATTATTTTGCCTAAGATCCTAAATTTATCAGGACCGGGCCTTCCTTTCATGAAGCTCAGCTCATCTCATATAGATTGTATGAAATAGTATTACGTGGCATTTACAATAGAAATCCACGGAAAAATATCTGCTGTCCTCATTTGTATGTCCCTTTCAATGTCCCCTATTCAAAGTTTGATATATGTTGAACACAAAGGAAAGAGAAACCCACTAACAAGAAAGAGAAAATTATAATGAATAAAAAAATTAAAAAAACTTACACATGTCAAACTTTGAATGAGGGACATTGAAGAGAACACAAATGACATCATATTTTTTCCGAAATCCACAATTATTGACCTGGTAGAGTTTTATAAATTGATAAGAAGGTGACTTGAAAAAGAACGCAAAATTATTATTTATGTTGCTGTGGAAAATAAAGACTTATATTTAGTTCTTATTAAATGCTTAGTTGAAAACTAATAATTCCCGTGGAAAATGAAGACCTTAACTTGTTTATAACGGTAGAAAAATCTTGCTATCAAGAAACATTATACAGTGTCAAGGCAATAAATACAATAATACACCCTCAAAATTTCAAAATTGATTATTTCTTTTAGTAGATTTGAGAACAACTTGTTTTAAAGTTGGCATACCCAAACCCTTAAAATAAGAATGTTGGGAATAGTTGATTAGTTGTTAAATAAAACATACCTTGGTTCTAAAATATTGGAATAGAGGGGATTTGGATGACAATCCTCAAAAATTGAATGGCCGATTTTTTTCAATCTTTTCATATAACCCAAGCAGACTAGTTTTTTCTTAATAAACCTACTATGTTATTTTTTTTTATCTTTATGAGGTATGTTAAGATATCATTTTCTCAAACAGTTTATAGTCATAGTAAGCACAATAGCATTCGAGAAAATTTTTTTTTTCACTGAACCTAAAAATACGGCAATGGTTAACATAGAGTGAAGTGATGTTTGGAAGCATGACTTTTCTTCCTAGAAAAAGTAGAATAAATAATACTTGTTATTAATCAATGTGTAAAATAAAGACTTGTTTGTTTGTTTTTGGACAAGTAATCAAATTTAAAAGAGAAATACACATAATGTTTAGTATATATAATTTTTTTTTGTCTGTTACTTAATTTAATTGTCAAAAGTGTATTGTCAAGGTTTGAAATTTACATTTCTATCACCCTGTGATAAACTCGTCGGATTTTATGGTTATCTTATAGTTATTTCAAATCAACGTAATTTTAAATATTTTTAACATGATTTTATTATACTTTATTTATAGCATTTATAATCAATGTAAACATGTTATATTTACGTGTTTTTATTTATTTTTTGTGTTATAATTATCTTATAGTTACCATATAGTTTACTTATAGATATATTCAATATAACAAAATCACATTTAATAGTTATCTTATAGTTAATTCAAATTGATGTAATTACGTTATGTTTTTGCCAAGTTTACTTGTAATACTTCAAATTGATATAGTTGTGTTATATTTATTTTTATTTAATCAAGTTTTTGTTTTTTCTATGTGTCAACTATAAAAGAACTATAAAATAAATATGTATCAGTACAAAAAGTTCGGAAAAAGTATAGCTTCATGGATCTTATTTTGAAGGAAAACATAAAGATGAAGAAAATATTCTAAAGCGGAATGTTAAAAAAATAAACGGTTTGTAAGATAAATCAAAATTAAGAAATTAGATATAAAAAAAATGAGGAATATAACAATGTAAATAAGAATAATTTAGAATATATAGTTTCCAAATGAATTGTTGAAAACATATTAATTATGTAAATACTCAATTTAAAATTGAAAAAGAGAAAAATATCAACTTGGTTGGCATCTTAAGTTAGTCAATAGAAACTTATCCGCGAAAAAATGAAACCTCAAAAATTGTTAGAAAATTACAATAGAAGTTTGTAAGATTTAAAAATTGACCATGCTTGTAACAACTGAAAACAGGCTAATTATGTAAATGCCTAATTTTTTTTTAAAGAGTGGGACCCTGATTCACATATGGCGATTTTCAATGCTCTGCTAGGGTTTGGTCTACCAAATCCCCTCATCTGAGTCTCCAGCTTTTGTTTTTTTTTTTTGCCGGTGATCTCTTGCTCTCGGGCGATTTTCTCTTTTCCTTCTAGGGTTTTCTTATTTGTTAGTTTTCCGATTTCTTTGCTCTCGGAAATCGGAAGTTTTCAGCTTTCTTTGTTTTCTTACGTCAGAAGTTAATTCTTGATTTTCTTGAGATCAACCACGGAGGGGGGAGGTTCGGATCTTGCGAGTAACTTCAGCATAGCACATCTCTTTGATAGAAGATCTTTTGCGATGGAAAATACCAAGGTGGCTCAAACTCAGAAGCTTACTTACGCTGAAACTGTCCACGGCAAACCAATGCAATCTCCGCCAATTGTGGCTGCTACCACCGTTTCTGATAAGGGAGGCCTGAAATCGGTTCGTATTACGCAAGAATTTAATGATCAACGGGTAACGCTTTATGCCAATTCTTTAATCGGCAGGATTGTTCTTGGGAAATGTGTTGCGCCCAAGAAAATGGATGAGCTTAAAGTTCAATTATCCAAGATTTGGAACTTAACTTCATCTTGGCAGGTAATCTCGATTGGTCGTGGATTTTTTCCATAGTATGTTAGGATCCTTAGAAGCAAAGAACATGGTTTGGAGCAAGGGTAATCTCAATTTAAATCTAGGATTATTTAGAATTCAACATTGGACTCTGGATTTTAATCCCTGTGCGTAGAAAGTAACAAAAGCTCAGGTATCGGTCCATCTTCAAGCGCTTCCATGGGAGTACTGGGATCTGAGAACTCTAGCCGAAATAACCAGCTGCTTTGAGATATTATTAAGGGTAGATAAAGCAACGAGGGAAGGCAGCTATGTTATTATGCTAGAGTTTTAGTTGATGTGGATATGTCATCATCTCTCCCTAGCTCAGTTGGTGTAGAGAGAGATGGTGGTGAACTATGGATCGAGTTGATGTTTGAAAATCTGCCAAATTGTTTTAAAGTGTGCGGATCTGTAGGGAACAAATCTTATGATTGCAGAATGAACATTAAGCCGGTGGAACCCAATAGGCCGATTGGGAAGCAAATGGATCAGAGGCAAAATATTTAGCTTTTACAACGTAGCAAGCCTAGGCAACAAGCCTTGAAAGATCAAATAAAAAGTGGAAACGAGGTCCCTGTTGCAACTGTTTTTAGGAATATTGAATCAGAATTGTGTGGTCAAGAAAGCAATGAAAATAGGTAAATCAGAGATGATGCAGCAAGTTCAGATGAATCGAACGGAGAGCCTGCTAACACAGATTTGGTCACTATACAATCAGATATTAGCAAGAACAATGAGAATGTCAATGTTTCAAATGCGGATTGAATTAATATAGTTGAGGGACAAAACCGAGCCCTTGTTAATTTTAATCCCAAGCAGAAAGAAAAGGCTCAAGTAAGTCGTTCTGGGAGCGATATGACTGATGAAGAAGAGGAGGAAACTCCATGGTTAACAGCAAGTGGTAATAAGGTTTCTGGGGGAAGTGGTAAATCATTGGTGCTACGAAAGAGCACCGGTACTTCTTTGAAATGATTTTCCTCTATTGAAATTGTCAGGGTCTCATAAAATTTGGAGACCCAAAGAATTATTTCAGATTTGGTACGTTGTCACAAACCTATGTTTGTTTGTATTGCGGAGACGATGGTAGCGTTTGATCGGGTGAAATTAAAATTTTGGAGGAGTATTGGCTTTGAGCTGGTGGCCGAAAACCACAAAAACCCAACCACCCTTTAGGTCCTCAAATCGGTACTACTAACTGTCGAATTTATGATTTCACTAATAACTTCTCAAGCGATAATTGTTAATTGTAAATTTTTGAATGTTGGAACATTATTGCGGCTTTATCTATGGAAGTAATAATCAGTCTATCCGATGAAATTTATTTGCGGACATTATGGAGTTTCGAGACTCTCATCCTGAAAATTGGGCTTTGATTGGAGATTTTAATGCCATCTGGGGCAGCCATGAAAAAACCGGCATTGCACCGCTTGCGGGAAATTGCGAGAAATTTTCGCATTTTTATTAATAACTGTGAATTGATTGAGCCGGTAACATCAGGGCCTTTGTTTACTTGGGCTAATAATCATGAGGGTAATAGCAGAGTGGATTGCAAGCTTGACCGAGTTCTTATATGTTAGAAGTTTATAGAAGTTGGCGTATTATTAAATTGGTTGTGTTTCCGAGGTATTGCTCGGATCACCACCTGTTACTTTTCTCGTTTATAAATTCAGATCATCCTTTTGCTAGATTTTTCTTTCAAAGCATGTGGATTAAACATGAGGGGCTGCATGAGGTTATTAAGGATCATTGGCAGGGATTTTTCTAGACTTTTCATCGATGGTTCTTTTCTCACACAAACTCAAGACGTTACGCCTTATTCTTCGTAGTTGGAACAAAAATGTTTTTGGTCACTTTAATGAGAAAATTGCCCATTGGAGCGGTACTCTAAATGATATTCAATCCCAAATTGTGAATGAGGGCATCTCTAAGGAAGTTTTGGATAGGGAACTTCTTGCTCATGAATCCCTTAACGAACATCTTTTGAGGAAAGAAATTTACCTCATGGAGCTAAGTAGAATTACTTAGCTCAAGGAGGGAGATAGCTCATCCTTCTTTCATCGGATGACTAATTTTAAGAGGGGTTCAGCTAGCATTATGGCGTTAGATGTTAACAATGAGATAACAACCAATCCGGACATCATTGCCAATCATGCTATTTCTTTTTACACGAATCAGTTTGCGGTGGGCAGTAGCTCCATTAGGAATTTTGAAGACGTTCATAGAGTTATTCAAAGCGTTGTTACTGTGGAAGAAAATTCTTTTCTCAACGCATCCCACCGATCTTGAAATTAAGGTGGTCATCTTTGCTCTTAATCCAGATAGCGCACCAAGGCCGGATGGATTCACGGGTATTTTCTTTCATTCATTTTAGGACATTGTTGGTCATGATGTTTGTAGTATGGTGCACTGGTTTTTTTCTTGTGGTGTAATTCTTCCAGGTTTAAACTCGAATTTAATGGCTCTCCTGCCCAAAAAGGATGGTGCAATTTGATTATAAAATTTTAGACCAATTGTTATTGATCGCAACATTTTGACTATACTCGTTTCGAAACACTTATCTTCGTAAACGGTGCAGAAAACTTGTTCCCCACTTTCATACTGATAATATAAAAGTTCTTAATATGAACTGGTGTTGTCGATACCAATTATAAAATAGAAAAATGTTGATCACTGCAAGTATACAATTGCGAAGTAATTTTAAAAGATATCGATCCGAAAGGGAAGGAATTCGGTTCTAAGGACCAACTAGAGTTATGGAACAAAAGAAAATAATATAAGTTTAGGGCTAGATTGGTGGATAGATGAATTGATAGATGCATGTACAGATTAGAAAAGATACAAACTATATAGATATTCCCTAAGAGCAAGTATAGTCGAGAAAAACATGCAAAATCGTCAAGAATATTTCAAACTCTAGAAAACTTTAACAAACACGGTTCTAAACATCCAAATATTCAATAATTCACCGCAGAGCAACACATGAAATGACTTTTCTAAATCTAGGGTAAACAAATTATGACACTTATAAGAACCTGGATAACAATAATACTATGCTTAGTACGGGTTGCTCTCACATAGCCATATTTAGCAAGTTACCACTTCTAAAATGTTGGCTCACTAAATAGCGTTATAATCACAAATCCAGTGATTATATACAATCTTGTTAACCCCAAAATCACTCTTAAAGTCAACTCGAAAGCATATAACTTTATTAATATAAATGATCCAAGATGAAATACTTGTTATGACACATAGACATATCATAAACTTTGAAATAGAAAGTATAAGTAGAAAACAAAGTAAAGTTGTAAGGTATGCAAGTGAAAGTTAAAGTTGAACAAACAGTATCCACTCTTTTAATGGGAGTCGTCAATTCCCACAATTCCTGATTCTACTTTGAATTCGGTCTCGACTTGTACAGAACCTTCGCTAGGATGCTATTCTTTGTGAATATCGAATAAATGAATGTTGAAGAATAGAAACTTTTATTGATAAGTGCTTTGCAATTACACTATACAACAATCGTTCAAATTTGTGGAGAAATCTAGTGATCGAAATAAGAGTCGAATCACTTATACATTTTTCTCTCTAACACTTTGAACTAGCAAAATCTATACAATTTTCACTTTCTATCAATATTTTTACACTCTACCATGCAATCCCACATATGCACCATGAAATTGGTTAGTCTGGAACCTTATTTATAGAGTGCAAAGGGTTGCGTCTATCCAAACGAAGAGTCATGTCCATTGGCGAAGGGTTGCATCACTTCAATGAGATTGGATGCAATTTTTCATCCCCATCTTCAATGGAAAGGCACCTTTTCATGATTGGTCAACTCCTAAAAGGTGTCTTTTCATCTGACAGTTGATGGTGGTTGATCTTTTTTATCCAGCGGTTGGTAGTTGAAAAGAGATAACCAATAACCATTACAAATTGCGACCATGAATTACATATCGCGATCGTGAACAATGGTTGGCAACTTTCTGTTTATGTAGAGTGACAAGTTGCGATGGAGATTGGGTATCACGATCGGGAAATGTTGTTTCTTCATGATTCTTCTTTGCAACTTTGCCGATCTTTGACAACATCGATCCTAAGCCAAATCCTTGTGTTCCACACATCTTTTTGCACCCTTTTCACTCTGTTTACATAGAATTACATCTTTGATCATTTCACTCCCAAGATTCACCTAGTTTCTGCACTTGCATAAAAAATAACTACATGCCACGTGAAATCTTTTATAAGAAGTATAAAATAACTCTAAACCATATCATTTTATAAGTAAAAATATCATGATAATAAGTGTAATTATACAGTTACCACACCCCCACACTTAACTTTTGCCTTGTCCTCAAGGTAAACACAACAAAAGTGTATAAAATAGTAATGCAAGTTCGTACCTCATTTGGCGAAAGACTACTGTAATGAGTACCACATTCCCACGTTGCATAAGATTCAAGTAAAGTGTTCAAAATTTCCCACAAATTAGTAATGTACAATTTAAATAGTTTAGTTGCATACCTTTTCTCTTAATGGTGGGTCAATCGAATCACGGCTTCATACAAGGGTTATATGCTCACTTGAATATTTTCTTCTCTTAAGTATAGTATAAAGTATAAAGGACAAAGGGAGCACACCTTGAAAAGATTGATCTCAAGGCATTTTTAGGTAACCTATGATGCTAAAAACACTCTTAGTGGTTGCATTTTATGCTCCATACCACTCTCCCCTTTTTTTAGTGGTTGCATTTTATGCTCCATACCACTTTCTCTCATTTTTTTCTTTTAAGCATATGTTTTTTAAGTACAAATTCGTACTTTGCAACCATTTTTCGTGCTATGCTACTTTTACCTTTTTTCACTCATTGAATGGTTGCTGTTTCTGCCCCATACCATTCCTCACCTTTTGCATAACTCATTGGTTATCCTCTATTTCTTTTGATTTTTCTCTCTTAATACCCTCATCCTTTATTGATCACTTCAAACTATTATGGCTATAGTTTCCTTACACTTTAAACACACTCAATACTTATAGGATGTATTCAAAAATAACATATAAAACTTATAGTAAGAACACTTACTAGATATTACTCCACTTAAAACTTATCAGTAGCATTAAACTAAAACTATATAACTTATACTAATTCATGTTGAATTGAAATATATACCGAAACATACTTGGAATGTTGCTTTTGAATGTTACTCATCACTCATCCTTGCCAAATGCAAAATATTGTGCCAAAAGCAATCACACTCTCAACGTGCGCTGAAACTTGAAAAAAAAATATTGTTTGAAATTTGCACTAACATCAAACTTGTAATACCTAACACTCACAATAACCTGGGAACATATGTTAGTATAGTATAGGTATGGATAATGTATAAATAACACAAAATCAAGAAAAATATAAAACTAAAGAACACAATGCCCTCATTGTGAGAGACCTACCTAAAAATGAAAAATATAAAACTAACTAGTCTAAAAATTTGAAAAAGAAAAGTAAAGAAAAGAGAAAACCCGTTTTTATTGAGAAGGAGAATCCGGAGGACTAGGAGTAAATTGACAATTTTGTTTTATAAAGAAAGTAATTTTCGAAGCATCGATTTATTACTCTTCTTTAGAATCTTCATGTTTTTTTTCATTACTCCAAGTTTCACTTGGCAATTGTCTAATTTTTGTTGCATAACCAACTTCCAATCTTGCAGAGCTTCATTTTCTTCATCTTCATCTTCTTCTTCAATCATCAGAGCTTTTCCAAGATAACATCTAGTGGTTGAATCAAATGGGCCAATGGAAGAATCTTCATGAATCGAGATTAGTTTCTTGGTGCAGTTGGAGTAGGAGTAGAAAGAATAGACACCATCATTTTCTTGAAGGAGTCTGGTATTCTTCAAGTAACTTCCATCCATATATCGAAAGTACTCACTTGGTTGTTGAACATAGGGGAGTTCATTTCGCGCACCCACTATAATGGCGGTGATAATTTCGGCCACCCCAATCTTATTCCTCATGCTTATTGAATTCTTTTTCATCATATCCCAAATTATATCCATGAATTCTGCATTTTGCTTCATCATTGTGCAAGAAAGAACAAAAAATCTCTCCTTTGGACATTTGTGTTCTCTACTCGACAAAATACCAAAGTGGCAATGTATTTGTGGAGTAGGAGAATGCACTCGTCCTTAATCAATGTGTTCAGAGAATTTTTGCGATCGAAAGTTCTCTTAACCATTAAATCTGCCCAAACTCGATTTGGTTGAAAAGAATCTGTCATGCTTGATGAATTTGAGACTTCAAACTCGAACCAATTACTCATCATCTCTCTTGTGATGGTGTAATGTCTACCTTGGTTGCGAAATTGAATCGCCCTCTTTTTTTTATCTTCAAAATTGAATGCCACTAGACATTCCAAAATCCAATCGTAATTTTGTGGAAATCGCATTCCCACAAATGTGCTTAAACCCAAATCAGAGATATACATTCCCATTTGCTCATGGAAGCCTAAAGTCTCCAAGAAAACCATATCAAGAAAGATCATACAAGTGATTTCCAATTTGTTCAAAACTTGGAATCTTTTCCCCTTTTCATGTGATCGAATGGGAAAAGGACACCCGTATTCTTGTTGATAGTTTGGGATTTCTCTTCTATTGGCAGCTACCTTAACACGAGGCATGTTGGTTTTTGAAGTAAAGGTTGAAAAAGGTTTGGAATGTAGAAGAATAAAGAATCAGAACTTTAGAAAACTTTGGAGAAGGTTATGGTGGCTATGTGTTCAATCTATACCTTTATATAGAGTTCTAATAGGTCTCTAATTGGCCAAAATAGTAAATGTAGCCATTTTTCCTTCAAACTAGCCGTTAATGGCAGTTTCAAACATTTGTCGCGTGTTTAATCACGATATGTAACAGTTATATTCTTCCCGTGTCGTGATCGTGAAGGCATGTCACGATCGTGACTTTCTTCACAACAAAAATAGAAGGTTTCACTGCATAATGTCACGGGTGCGATCTATAGTCGTGGTCACAAACTTCTTCAATCCTTCTATTTCTTTTGATTTTAGACTTACTCCTGAAAAAACTTATAAAAACAAACATGTTAAATATAAATAAATACATACTAATTTATTACCAACATATATTAACAAACAAACAATTAAACAAACAAACAAACAAATAACAAACAACAAACTGACAAAATCCTAAACCAAAGTGAAAAGCGAATAATTATTCAGAGGAAATTGATTCGGTCAACATGTCAATCTTATAATAAGATTCCCGTATATATCGCTCGACATCAAACTTCAGCATATGAATATCATCGATTTTCCTATGAATTGAGATTTGCGCCTCCATCAGTGCATTCAACTTTCCTCTGAGGTTAAATGCTTTTTGTTCTTCTTCCCTTACAATCTCCCTTTCTCTTATTCTGTCGGCTTCCACTCTCTCCTCCCATGATTTCCAATAATAGGTTATCCTATCTTCTCCAATGCACCTTACCAGAAATCCATACTCGAAGAATACTTTCGTTGTCAATTATAGAATGTCATCTTCATCAGCAAAGACTTTAGTGAAATAGGGCATTCTCCTAATCTGTCCCAATAGATTTTCCATCGTTCGACACCCGTATTCTATCATTCTAGGATTTTATGCAGCAGACATAAGTGTCTCCATCATTATCCTCAAAACATCAATAGGTGTGCCATTCCAAATTGCTTCCATCATGAATAATTTTTCAGGAATGACAAGATCAAAAGTTAACTTGCCAAACAATGCACCACTTAAGTAAAAGTGTAATGTGAGCAAATGAGGATCATGAATCCACTGGCTATAGGCAGATTCTTATTTGAACTCTGTTTGGCCGGTCAAGCGGTTCAAGGATCCCATCTAGGAGGCATTTTGCTTTAGCAATCCTTTGGAAATCCCATATATTTATCTAGAGCTTTCCTTGTCAACTTGTATTCATTTCTATAATGATGATAGACTAAGCAATCCTTCTTATCATTCTTCCACATCAATGTGACCAACATCTCCATATAGTTGTCCACACTATTCCCCAGAGACATATTTGAATAAATGACAAAGCTAAGAATTCTGAGATAATAAATTACCCTATCATAAACCCCAAGGTTGATGAAACTGTTCCTATGAATGGTGTAGGAACTTTTGTATTCAGCATCCTTGATTACCTCAAAATGATCTCCTTCTTCACATGAATAGATCGGGAATGGTTCTTTGTACCATTCTTGTAAGCTTGATGGAGGAACTAGGTTGGATTTGTTTGCCAAAATCATTTTAAAATGAAAGAAAATCTGAACGAAATGAAGTAGTTTCAGATTTGGAACTGAATTGTGATTGGAAAGGTTAGAAATTCTAATTGTAGAAGTGAGAATTGATGAGCACTCGCACATCAATTTTATAGAGGTTTGAGGAATAACCGTCGAATAACTGCTCAACTGCTGCAATTTTCACACAAGTCACAATCGTGATTACTTATCGTGATCGTGACCTACAAAATTTGAGTAACAGAAAGTTTTGTTAAGGGATTCTCGATCGTGAAATGGGGTCACGAACGCGAATAGGAAAAATAGAAGAATATCTTCTATTTATCGAGAATTCAAATGTAATAATATGACATGTCACCTCCAAGATGATTATTTCATATTCATTTTCACATCCAAGTTAAGATAGACAAATTATGCAGTTTAGGAAATAAAAAATAGATATAATTGGAAAATGTACCGTAGTCTCCAAATTTTTTATCTCTAGAATGCCCTTGCATTCCCCAGTAACAACGCCAAAAACTTCATCGCAAGATTTTACTATACTCGTTTTGAAACACTTATCTTCGTAAACGGTGCCAAAAACTTGTTCCCCACTTTCCTACGGATAATATAAAAGTTCTTAATATGAAAAGGTGTTGTCGATACCGATTATCAAATAGAAAAATGTTGATCACTACAAGTATACAGTTGCGAAGTAGTTTTAAAAGATATCGATCCCACAGGAAAATAATTAGATTCTAAGGACCAACTAGAGTTACGGAAAAAAAGAGAATAATATAAGTTTAGGGCTGGATTAGTGGATAGATGAATGGATAGATACATGTATAGATTAGAAAAGATACAAACTATATAGATATTCCCTAAGAGTAGTATAGTAGAGAAAAACATGCAAAATCATCAAGAATATTTCAAACTCTAGATAACTTTAACAAACACAGTTTTAGACACCCAAATATTCAATAATTCACCACAAAGAAACACATGAAGTGACTTTTCTAAATCTAGGGTAAATGAATTATGACACTTATAGAAACCTGGATAACAATATTACTATGCTAAGTACGGGTCGCTCTCACATAGCCATATTTAGCAAGTTACCATTCCAAAAATGTTGGCTCACTAAATAGCGTTATAATTACAGATCCAATGATTATATACAATCTTGTTAACCCCGAAATCACTCTTCAAGTCAACTTGAAAGCATATAACTTGATTAATATAAATGACGTAAGATGAAATACTTGTTTTAACACATAGACATATCATAAATTTCGAAATAGAAAGTATAAGTAGAAAGAAAAGTAAAGTTGTAAGGTATACAAGTGAAAGCTAAAGTTGATCAAATCGTATCCTCTCTTTTAATAGGAGTCATCAATTCCTGTAATTTCGGCATCTACTTTGAATTCTGTCTCGACTCGTACAGAACCTCCGCTAGGATGCTATTCTTTGTGAATATCTAATAAATGAGTTGAAGAACGGAAAATTTTATTGATAAGTGCTTTACAATTACAATCATACAACAATCACTTACATTTGTGGAGAAATCTAGTGATCGAAATAAGAGTCGAATCACTTATACATTTTTCTCACTAACACTTTGAACTAGAAAAATATATACAATTTTCACTTTCTATCTTGTATTTTTGCACTCTACCATGCAATCCCATATAAGCACCACGAAATTGGTTGGTTTGGAAACTTATTTATAGAGTGCGAAGGGTTGCGTCTATCCAAACGAAGAGTCATGTTCATTGGCGAAGGATTGCATCACTTCAATGTAATTGGATGCAATGTTTCATCCTCATCTTCAATGGAAAAGCACCTTTTCGTGATTGGTTAACTCCCAAAAGGTGTCTTTTCATCTGATAGTTGGTGGTGATTGATGGCGGTTGATCGTTTTTATCCGGCGGTTGGTAGTTGAAAAGAGATAACCAATAACCGTCAAAAGGCGCGATCATGAATTACATATCACGATCGTGAACAATGGTTGGCAACTTTCTGTTTATGAAGAGTGACAAGTCACGACCGCAAGTGGGTGTCACGATCATGAAATGTTGTTTCGTCATGATTCTTCTTTGCAACTTTGCCGATCTTTGACAACTTCGATCCTAAGCCATATCCTTGTATTCCACACATCTTTTTGCACCTATTTCAATCTTTTTACATATAATTCTATCTTTGATAATTTCACTCCCAAAATTCACCTAGTTTCTGCACTTGCATAAAAAACAACTACATACCACGTGAAATCTTTTATAAGAAGTATAAAATGACTCTAAACCATATCATTTTATAAGTAAAAATATCATGATAATAAGTGTAATAATACACTTATCAGTTATGAGTAATTTTGGTTATAAAATCATTTCAGTGATTCTTGCGAACACAGCATTGCATCTCGTATTATTACATCATCTCGTATTATTACTATTTCTAATTTTCGAATGATAAAAACCACCTTTGATAATTATAATTTACTCTCGAGTTAATGCATAAACTGGAATAAATCAGTTTCTTTTTTTTGGAATCAAGTTACTACTACTCTGGCTAATTCTTTGGCATGTGAAGTTAGAGTTCGAGTTGGGACTTTACCTTTTGTTTATCTTGGAGTCCTCTTATTTGTTGGCACTCCAAAGGCTAATCACATCAGGCCTCTTCACAAAATTCTCGCTCGTTTTATTATCTTAGAAAGGTAGCTCACTCTATTTTACTGGACTTCTTACGCTGGTTAACTCGGTAATTGCTAGCTCTCTTATTCATTCATTTATGATGTATAAATAGCCTACTGGTCTCCTTAGAACTCTTAACACGACAATAAGGAATTTTATATGGTCTGGGTCGATTGATATTACAAAATTTATTGTGGTACCTTGGAATCATTGTACTTGGACATTCAAAGAAGGGGTCTTGGTATGAAGGATCTTGCAATCTTGAATGATGTGATGCTTGGTAAGATTGCATGGTCTTTAATTGTGGTACCATCTTACACTTTCTAATTATTCTGTAGTAGATTCATTAATGCCCCTGGAATTCCAAAAACAACACAAATTTTCTCTAGCATTTGGAGCTCGATAAAGCATGTTTATGGTACTCTCCGACAACATTATATTTAGTTTTTTGGGCAGCAGACTAGTCTTAACTTTTAGAGTAGAGAATGGATTTATCCAACGATCTCAGAGCAATTAAATATTCCAATGAGTCAATGTTGTAACAAGATAAATTCTATCAACGATTTTTTGTATGGGGGCTGGGCTAATCTCTCCTTCCTTCCCTCTTCTATTCAGGATAAAATTTGTTTGGTGGCCCGTAGTAGTGATTTAAATGACGTTTGTTGTTGGAAGTAGCAAGTGATGGGAAATTTAAGATGAAAATGTTTTACAAATGGCTTAAAGGATGGCAGCCTTTGGTTAGTCTAGGGAAAATTTGTGAACCCTTTATACCTCCCTCCCGCTCTTTCATTTGTTGGAGAATCATGCTAGACTACATTCCTGCGCATGACGTTCTTATGCATCGGGACATCCCTCTCCCCTCGGTTTGTACACTTTGCAACGAGTCGGTGGAAACTAAGATCGCATTTATTTATTACTTGTAGGTTCGCTAATGCATTATTGAATTCTATCTCTTTGTTGTTTGGCCACTCCTTTTATTTGTCAGGAAATGTCTCGAAACTTGTAAAAGCTGCTCTCGAACAATGTTTTAGCCCCTAAATCAGTGCTCTTTGGTGATGCGTAGTTGTAAGTGTTGTTTGGCTCATATGGAGATGTAGAAAGTGTCTATTTTCAACAGTGAAGCTGTCAATATCAACCTTTTGCTCTGCATACTGTGGAGTGCTATTCGGGAGGGAGATACGGCTAGGCTGGGATGGATTAGAAATTCGTAAGTTGAGTGTAAAATTTTGCGGAATCTCTGTATGAATCCTCGACTTGGCAAAGCCCCGAAGATAAAGAGAGTCCAATGGCAGCCGCCTCCAAACATTTGGGTGAAAGTTAATACCGATGATTTAGTTGACGAAAGTCTAGGACAGGCTGGTTGTGGAGGAATATTCCGAGATAATTATGGTAAAGCTAAAGGTTACTTCTCATTTATGATTAACGAATCTTTTGCTTTCTTGGCAGAATTAATGGCGGTGATGAAGGCAATTTCAGTAACATTTGACAAGGGATGGAATTATTTATGGCTCGAAAGTGATTCAACTTATGTAATTGGGATGCTTCATAATCGGTCGAAGAATGTTCCTTGGTGTGTTCGGGTGGAATGGTTGGATTGTATCCGAAAGACTGAGTCCATGCATTTCGTGGTAAGCCACATCTTTAGGGAAGGAAATCACTTCGTCGATGCACTTGCAAGATTTGGTAGATTAAATCCCCATGATCATTGGTGGGATAATGTTCCTAGTTTTTGTTATAATTAATTCTTTTTTTATGTAAGTAGCCTCGAATATTATACATAATGTCCATTCACGCTGTCAACCTTGTCTAGTTCTAAAATTAGATTTCTGGAAAGCTTTTGATTGTGTCTCATGGGACTTTATTGATGCGGTCTTAATCAAAATGGGTTTCGATAAGAAATGGATATCATAGCTATCCAATTGCAGAAAGAAATAGACAACTTCTATTCTCATCAACAGTTCTCCATCGGAACCTAATCGGTTGCATAAGGGGGTAAAGCAAGGTGATCCACTCTCAACTTTTATTTTTGTTCTGGTGGTGGAGGGGCTGAAACAATTGATTGATGCGAGAATTATAGAGGGACTTCTACAAGGATTTACTACCGATTTATATCCCTTGGACATCTCTCTGCTGCTAGTTGCTGATGATATTCCATGTTTCCTCCCTACGGACTTAGTGGTAATTCCAAAATTTCTTCGTATTTTGAAATGTTTTGAATTGATTTCGGGTTTATGTATTAAGTTTCACAAGAGCACTCTCCTTGGCATCCATTATTCGGAGGAACTTCTTCTCTCGAGTGCGAGAGTTTTGGGTTGTAAAATTGAAAATTTCCCAATCACATATCTTGGTAGCCCTCTTAGTGTACACTATCTACCCTTGTCATCTTGGGACCCGTTAGTCGCTAAATTCAAGAATCAACTTGCTAATTAGAAAGGGAATTGTTTATCTTACGCGGGAATGTTATCTTTAATTAAGTCGGTGCTAGCTTCTCTACTGATTTATCTCATGTCCATCTACAAAATGCTGAGCTCCATTAATGTTACATTAATGAAATTAATGAAGAATTTCCTATGGTGGGGTGATTCAAACGTCAATGGGCTATGTAAGGTTAGTTGTGCGACGATCAATCTTCCAATGTGACTCGGGGGATTATTTATTCGAGATTTCTCTCTAATTAATTCCAACCTTCTACTCAAATGGGTTTGGAAAATTCGAGAAGCTGATCAGGACTCCTTATGGTATTGCTTTTACGTGGCTAGTCATGGTTTTAATACTTGGGAAGATGTGGCTGCGGACAACAACTCTTTGACACCAATTTGGCGAAATATCATCTCATGTTGTGCTCGTAATAAACCGTTTTTGGAGCTTTTTTTATCCAACTCACGGGTTACTATAGGAAGTGGGACTAATGAGTCCTTTTGGTATGATGATTGGACATCCAACAGGCCACTTAAAATCCTTTTCCCGGACCTCTATTTGATTTTCAATAGCAAATGATGCTCCGTTGTGTCAGGCTGCAACTCGATCTTTGATAGCAATTATTTCTCTCGCTCGTTTTGGAAAAGGGAACGATGTGGCCAATTGCGTATGTGGATCAATACCGCTATCCCAAGCATCTTCAATCATTAGTGACTGGCTATTCTGATGTCGGGCAGTAGCACAATGACGGACTTGTTGACTGTTGGCAGCAGCCCCACTTCAACGCTGTGTTAGGCAACTTTTTTTGGGATTAAGGCGAGCATAAAGTCTACTCAGCAAGGGCATTCACTGCTTGTTTCTATTATTCAATGTGTTGGACTAAGCCAACTATGGACTTCTCAATTATTTGGTCGGTTTGTCTCCTTCCGAAAATTAAGTTCTTTGGATGGTTGCTCTTCCATAACAACATTCCGACATGTTCTTTTCTCCTCTCACGTGGATGCAATGTGATTGAAAATGAAAATTGTCCCTTTTGCAACGAGCCGGAAATAATGGACCATGCCCTACTGCTTAGCCATAATAGTTACCGAATTTGGCAAGAGTTATTGAGATGGTTGGAAGTTCCAACACCGATCCCTCGCACTCTATCGAGCTTCTTGGATATTTGGCAATCACTCTTTCGAATGGGACCATATCGACACTTTGGAAATTCCTTATGGTTTATCATATCGTGGCTACTTTGGAAAAGACAGAATAAATTTGTCTTTGAAGGCATAACGGAAGTGAAGGATATCTTCTCCAAGAGCATTCACATGTGTTGGTTTATTTTTAATTGTAATAATCATTCACATTTCTTTACAACTTCAGATTTGTTTGTAAATGCGAGGTCTGTACTTTGTAATCAGACTTTGTTGGCTCTCGTTCTTGACTTGAGAATTGTAGCCACTCTATTTTTCTAATAAAAGAGAGGTGGGAGTTTTGTAGGCAAATGAGAAAACCAACCTAGTTGGGAATTTCGCCCCAAAATTTTCTCCCGTCTCAACCTTTTAGTTTTTGGGGAGACACATTGTCTCTTCGAGAGTTTTTTAAAAAAAAAAGTGGCCGAAGCACTTATCGGTTCACATAATTTTCTTTTTATCTCTTTTTTTGTTATAATTCTTTTGTTTTCTTTTTTTTCATTCTTTTAATAAAATATCTAGGTTTAGGTTTTTCTCTTGGTTATGGGAGTACCAACCTAGTTGGGATGCCCATGCCAATGCAACCCCATTCTCCAACTTTCATTTAAAAAAAACTGAAAATAAATAATTAAAAAAAAAAAAAGACGATAATGGATAGCATTCAAGCATGGATATATTCCTGCTTATCCAAATTAAGGGTAACAAATATCTACCATGAGATTTTGCAAATCAGACCATAGACCGTTATTTATGTTATTAGGGACTAAACTCCACAAATTCCGAGCAGCACATTTGGACAGTCAAAGTTGAACTCAATGAAGCAGCACAATCCAATGTGCTTTCCAAAAATAATTTGACCGAAGAGTATGACGATATCATTAATAATAAGAAGCAAAACAACTCTAATCTAAGGTGACAAGGATCATCAAGTCCCATACTTGTTTTACAATTTGTAGGAGACCAGCATGGAGGAAAGTTCGCAAAGAGTGGAACCTCCAAATAATTGCAAGTAAAAGTGATGCACTGTATAAATCTGTCCTACAAGTCAAGTTAGAAACAATTCTTGGATGAAATTTTTATTCGTAATTGACTGTGTTAGAGACTGAAAGAAAAGAAGACGCAGCATGAAAAATCAAGTCAAAAAAACAACTCAAACTCTAGAATCACACCAGGGATTATCGAGATTGAGGGTTTCAAAACGTACTAAAACACCGGGTTTAGAACGAACAAAAGGGTAATAAGCCAAAACAACATTTTTATTCAATATCAAAAACTAAATAACTCTTCTTGACATTTCAAATAAATATCAATTAAAAGATAACTACAATATTTTCCCATATCAAGTACTCTACCATTCAGTTTTGAAGCAATGGAAAAAGATTGGAGTTTTCTTTCAGTTGATTATTAGTTTTTTTTTTAATAAAATTAGAGAAATGAAGAAAGAAGCGAGGGTGACATTAGTCCCTCAGTGAGAGAGCCGCTTACGATCCACACCCGAAGGCAGGCCATGGAGTTCCCACCATGGGGGGACCCGCCCTTCCCCACTCCGAACAACCCCCCCTAAAGATTTATTAAGATTAAAATAAAAGATTTGATACAATGAGAAAATAAAAGAAAAAATGACTCAGAATAAGCTAAGCTACATAGCTATCTAAAACGATAATTACAAATTCCATTAAGATCATGAAATTCCTTGACAGAATTGGGGGACTTCAAGCCATTCGGAACTGGTCTGAGAGATATGTCCATGGTTAGCCAAGGCATCCGCAATCATATTGCCTTCTCTAAACACATGGGTGACCAAAAGATGCATTGTCTTTAACAATTGAAGACATTCCATCCAAGCCGTTCATATGTGCCAAGGGACCCTAGTGCTTTTCGTTTGAAAAAGTTTCCCTACGAAAGACGAATCACTCTCGATCCAAAGTCGGGTCCATCCTCAAGCTACTGCCATTTAAAATTAATGTTCATCGTAGGACTCGAACCTTGAATGGAGGGGGGCTGAAGCATCAGCTCTTACCATCATTGATTATTAGTTTATTATAATCAATTTATATATTGAATGTCATTCATATCAAAGGCCTTAGTTATAAAAGGATTGCAATTTTGTTTTTATTATATATATATATATATATATATATATATATATATATA
>CATIWQ010426702.1:0-23948 GCA_949673415.1 Euphorbia schlechtendalii
CATGAAAATTTGAACTGACTTTTTTGTGTAGTGGAGAATCACGAATTTAATTAAAATGTTGATTTATTTGAGTTCAACTCTATACATTAAAAATAGCTCCTGATTGTATCTCAATGTATTTTTTATTCCTTCTCATATTACTGTGTCTCAATGTTATCTAAATTATATTTTTAGCAGAGATATTTACAATAGGGGAATTCACAAAAAAATATATTTCACCTTTAATTTATTCAGCAAATAGACTCTTTTGCTAAATTTAATTAAAGCGGCGATCGTACCCTTAGACTGTGAATTTTAACGTCCAAAAAGGGATAGGCTAAACTGTAGATCATATAAGAGCCCAAACTAATCATCATTTGGATTTCTAATTGCTCAGCTCGGTAAAAACTCATTCTAATTTGACTCGTAAATAAGGGAACTACATTACTTTCATTTTATTTTTCTTTGTTGATTCCCCTTCTCCAATTACTATTATAAACCAAATACAAGCATAACTAAGAAATAAATCTGTTGTGCAAGGTGAAGCATATATATCAGATAAGGATAAAGATTTCTTAAATTCTCTGAAATTGACACATTGTAAATTCCAGTTAATCTCAACTATTCATTCAGTTTTAATGATTGAGATTGAATTTTAGTTGTCCGTGACGTACATAGCGTAATTAAATATCAACCATTAAAACTAGAAGAATGATTGAGATTGACTGGAATTTACAAATATACCTATGTTAAAATTTAAAGAATCTCTTTCCATTAAAGTATAAAGGCACATGTTGGTCGGGTATGTTTGAACAAATTCAACATCAAGAGACAAAAATAAGGGACCTAAAATAATACGAACGAGTGCAAAGTATAAAAATTGTGAAGGATTAGATCAGCTCTTATGCTACTCACTTAATAATGCCATGTACCTTAGAATTTTTGATGTATTAATATAAAATTTAACGGAGATATCATTCTTTTATTCAAATTAGAATATGTTACTCCTAAGATAAAACATTTGAATAATGAAATTTGGTTATACAGAAATAATTGTGAGTTGTCGTAATTAATTTTCTTGGAAACGAGTCACTATAACAAAGGATGGGGTGAAATTATATATTATACTTTCTAGTACTAAAAAATTATGTGGCACAATTCCAGTAATTATATATTAATTACATATTACATATCCATTTCAGAAGTGGGGTTTGAAATTGAAAAAAGTGAAGTTATTTCAACCTCATTTAATATTCGATTTTAAATTTTGAAATGTGAATAAAGTGACATGGTTCACAATTTAAATTTTTTTTATTATTTACAATTATTTTAAAATTCTTTTACTTTGAATATATATTATAATATTAGATTTTGTTTGTTTACCGGAAAATATTGTGCAGAAAAATAAATCAAGAAAATATTGTGCAAGTTAACATGAACATGTACTTTAAATAAAGGTTAATGTTTTCCATAAAAAACATGGGTTAATATTTCCCAATCTTTTTAATTCACCTTCTTCGCTCCTCCATGATTACCACTACTCTTCAACCCACTACAACACATATACCACTTATTTCACCTCATCACTATCACTTACTCCACCTGTCACCACCACCACCTCCTCCTACCACCACCACCATTTCCACTACCATTATTACCACTTCTTCCACTCCTCTACCATCACTCCCTCCACCATGCCATTATTACCGTCACCACCACCTCCACCATGCTACCACCACCACCACTTCCTTCACGTTGCCACCATCATCCACCATTATTACAACTACTTCTTCTACCCCACCACCACCACCACCACATCCTCCACTCTACCACCACCACCACATTGTTATTGCCACCACCACACCTCCAATCTCGTCACCACCAATTTCTCAATTACTATTACCACCACTTCTTCCACTCCACTATCACCACTTCCTTCTGACTCTTTTGTAACTTCAAGGTGACATCTGATTTTCTGTGTGTAGATGTATCAGGCTATTATATTTTATTCATATATACTAGTGAAATTATCTAGCAATATGACTGAATAGTTTGTTTTTACAAAGAGACGGACTAACCAATGCAATATGCATAAAAACAATTTGCTTTAGCAACAAAAAAAATCAGAAAATCAGCTTGATTGCCAGAGAACTCAAATCTGGTTCAGTAACTAAAATAAAGCAGAAGATAATGAGCAATTTCTGGGTTAAATAGAACTGGCCTTTGAACTTTCCAAGCCTTGCTACATTGGCTTCAGCTCAACATCATCATGACAGAAAAAGCACCACTTTGAAGTCAAAATGAAAGAGCAGCTCAACCGAGTCAGAAACTCCAAATTACAAAAACTGCTTAGCTGTACCATACCAGAAGAAAAAAAGAAACAAAAATGGAACCACTCCTACCTACAAGTCACAGAATTGGAAAAATCGATTATTCTTGGCTAGATTAAACAAAAACCATTAGCAGTTCAGCCACATCTAAAAATCGAGACAATCGGCTTCAACGTGGCCTAGACGATGACCATGTGGGCTTGGACCTGCCACCTCACCATCTATCACTTGGAGGGTTGCTGCCCCATCGGTCAGTCTCAGCAGGCCTACCACTGCCCCACCGCTCAGGTTCAGGAGGCGGTGCCTGCCGGGCAGTACCACTGCCCCGGCGGTCAGCTGCTGGGTCGTTGAGCCTCTTCGGAACCTAGGCACGTATTTTGCAGGAGCTGAGCCGGTTGAAGCGGCTGCTGTGGCTGGCTCGGGTCGAGCTGGAAGCTCAGATGGCTTGGGAAGTGCATCGGTTGATCGCTTCTCTCCTAAGCCTCTCCTTTTCTTCCAACTCCCTCTATCTTTGTCTCTGCTTCTCGGCTATCTCGTCCAGCTTCGCCTTTCCCTCTGCTTCTGCAATTCAGAAAAAAACAATGAGAGAGCCTTACAAAGGCATCATAGAGTTGGCATGATTTTAGGCTATTCGAAAAAAGATGGGTCAAAATTCATCACCTCCCCGAATTCGGCACAAAAAGTCATGTGTCACCCCCCAATTTTCAAGTGCAACCCTTTACCCCCTTAAAGTTGGTAAAACTGATACTGAATGGCATCTTTGAAAAGTCAAAACAACCAAAAACTGACACGTGGTATTGAAGGGGGGAAAATTGTGTTATTTTGCAGAAATTTAGGGGGTAAAGTGTAACAGTTGAAAGTTGAGGGTGGCACATGACATTATGTGCCTAGTTCAGGAGGCAAACTGTATTAATTAATTTTACAAAAATTTACGGGGTAAAGTGTAACAATTGAAATTTGAGGGTGGCAAGTGACATTTTGTGCAGAGTTCAGGGGCAACGTATGTCTTGGCCAAAAAATTAAACAGCGGAATGGTAAACAGCAAGACACAAAAACCAAAAAATGGCAAAAAAAATCAGCTTGGCAAACCAAAGACAAAAAATTCAAAAAAATTAATGCAGGAAGCAAAAAAGTAAGCAAAAGAACAGTTGGAAACCTTGTTTTCCAGCATCCGAGATAGCCTATTCTTCTCATTTAGGTCACCATCATGGCGCTGCCTGCTTAATTCAGTCTCCAGCTGCAACGTTAAATGACAATTAAGATTTATCAATACCAAAAAAAAAAAAGTTTTATGTCAGCATATTAGAATGAAGTTCCAAAAGCAACAAAATCTTTTACAAAACAAAATAAATCGTACTATGCAAAATCTTCAAATCAGTACCTGCTGCTCACGCTCATGAAGGGCTTTCTCCTCCACAAGTCGACGTTGAAAAGCGGCCTCGATTAATGGAGCTGCTTCTTCTCTCTTTGCTCTTTCCAGATAATCCATTGGCTTTGCTAGTTTTTGCATTTTCTTGTCTGCTTCTTGCCTCCCGTGGAGTTGCTCACTCATGGCTCGTTCCATAATACTCTTTTTAGTCACTTTCTCCTGTTTTCGAAAAAAATGTATTACAACTGAGACAAGTACTTAAGAAAGTACAAGAGTTGACAGCTGGCAGACTCACTCCATCTAGCATGGGCTTCTTTCCCTTCCTTTTACTTCTTTTATCAACGTCATCAAGCAAAGCTTGTGCTTCCTCAAGTCCACGTTGCTCTATTTCCTGCATGATCCTTTGGTTTTTCCTTTGTTCGCTCTCTGCAGCAAGCCTCTTTTTCTCAGCCTCCTCCCTCTTTCTCTTCTGCTGTAATCTTTTCGACTCTTCCTCTCACTCCTGAAGAAATAGAGATATTCTGGTAAGTTGCGAGCCATGGTATTACAGAGAACTGTAGATATAGCAGTTTAAGTCGATCATACCAATTCCAGAAGTTGCCTTTCTTGTTCTTCCTTCCTCTTTTCAATGATTGATTTCCGTGCAAGAAGTCTTCTGTGTTCCATATCCACAATCTCCCCTAACCCAGGTAAAATCTCTCCCAGATTCGAAGATTTCTTAGCTGGAAGATATATCATTGTCCTCACTTTATTCAAGGATTCAGCAAAAACTGCAAGGTGATCTCGAAGTCCATCTGATTCAAGACTCTTCAATGAAAGTAAACGAACAAAATGTAGTTAGATCGAATTCTAGAGCGCATGCGATGAAATCACTACACACTGAATAGGGAATGAAGGAAAACAAGAGGATAACCCAAACCAGCATTGTTCTAATTCAAATTTCTCGAGAATGAAAAAGGACAACAATTTTTCCTATAACTCCACCCTTGAAAAAGCTCAAAAAAATTCCAATTTCCAATGCTTAGTGCGAAAAGAAGTTTTTTTTGTTATTTTATTCTACAACTCATCAAACATTTTTATACGAAGCTGAGACCGGGAAGACCGGCTCAAATTTATTAAAAGTTGAAAAAGAAAAACAGCAAAAAAGAAAAACAAAAAAAAAAACATGAAAGAAATAAAGCTAAAAACTAATAAACTCCTTAAGTAGGAGAATATTTGTCTGGTTTCTTACAATCACGCTGAGACTTAGCAGCAACCGTGAAACTTTTCTTTTTCTGCACTGAGAACTCCTTCCAATTGGAGGCGGAGGTTTGCATCCCCATTGATCTGTCTTCCCGTATTGTAGTTGAATCATGATCCACAATCAAATTGAAAGTAGATCCACTTCCTGAAGAGCTAGATCCTGTGCTTTTGGAAGCTAAAGCAATAATAAAATCCATTAAAGCTCTCATACGCGTATTCGGAGATAAACTCCGTTGTTTAGTCCTTTTTTTACTCTTGACCGTTTTCCAAGTACTTTCTTCCTCTTCAACCATATCCGCCCATTTTTTAGTGTTATCAGTACCGAGGACCTTGTCTGCTTTAGGTGGAGTTATATCAACGACCAAATTGATCTTCTCCATGCCTGCCACAGCCGTTGGTGAGTTTGATCCATCGCCAGCTGATTCATCATTGTCCAATTCGTCCCCATGTGAATCTTCATCCCTTATTGAGTTTCATTCAAAATTGTCACCATCGGTATCATCCAATTTTGATGAATCAGTTTTGTGGTCCATATCCACGAATTTAGGCTGCTCTCTTTGCTTTTCCTTTGGTTTGAGGCTAACCTCAATGTTGCGAAAAACATTTCTTGCGGAATGTTGTGCAACCTATCTAGGTCCCTTTGACTCTGCTCGGGCCTGTCGACATCGCTCAGACCAGTCCTCCCTATCTCATGAATCACGGCTCGCTGCTCCTCTTGTGATTTAAGTTTCGCTGCCTTGGCTTGGTCCAATTTTTGTCGGAGATCAGGCTTCTTTTTGTCAATATTCTTAGCATTACCAACTTGCGTCGTATGGTGCATATTCCCTCTACAACTCAAAGACTCATGCCCAATAGAGTGACATGAATTACAAAGCAATGGTAAATACTCATACTCCACTGAGACCCAATATTTCCCATCATCAGTATCAACACGAACAAGATCTTTTATTGGATTCATCAAATCCACATCGACAAGGATTCGAGCATAGTGACCGAATTCCCCCTCAATCGTGATTCTATCCAGCCTAATCAGAATGCCAATTCCACGAGCAATATCAGCTATAATTCTCTCATCCCAAAATTCCCATGGCAAATTAGAAAGGCGAATCCATACCTGAGCATTGGTTTGCTTATGTTTTGTGGGATCAAAACCAGGCTTCCATGCCGAGAAGCGTTTCAAATCAGAATGTTTCCAAGGACTCTCACCTTTAGCTAATGTAATCCGGCCAATTGCAGAGAACTTGCAAGTATCGATCCGCTCCTCATACCAGCTTTGAGGGATTTTGGCAGACTCATCATACATGAAGAGATAGAAATTTAACAATTTGCTCAACTCTTTAAGTGTTACCAATCAATCATTACACTGTTTTTAGTTCCAAATCCAAAAAGGAAAACAACTTTATCCATCGTTTCTAAAATACTTTGTCCTATCCCCGTCTAACAGTTATGCTGAGCTAAAAGGAGACACAAGCAGGATAATGTACCATACCAGATCACCAAATAATATGATGCTCTTCATATGATCAACTTTCATAGCTACAAAGTAATGCTTCACAGCATCAGCAGAAATTTTCTCCAGAGTGGAAAAGTCAAAGAAGGGGATCATCTGAGATAAGCTCTCAATTTTCATCATCTTATACACTTGAGACACCTGGGAAACATAAGCACAAGAATGTGAAGAATGAAAGGAACAGAAGAAAATAAATTAGACATAAAAGGGGTAAGCTATATACCTGTTGAAGCACCCTTAGAGTAGTAAGCTTTCCAAGGGCAGGAACATACTTAGACAGTTGAATTTTCGGAACAGAAGAAGCTGAAGCAAGTTTGCCCCCAAATTTAGATATTTTGGACAGTAATGGTTGTATCTTTGATGCAAGATCTAGAGGAAGCAATCCATGCTCCAAAAGATGGTAAAGATCTTTCACTTCCTGTGTGGCACATCTTAATACCCCTTTGGTAACCTACAATGCAAAATAACAAACAGATGTAGCAGACACACATCATAATTCTCGAACACGTAGAAACTTATTCTCTTCATCATGTACGTGAACCGATTTCAAAGCTTAACGAAATTCTGTTCCATAACACATTTTCAAGAATTTCAATTATAAAAGCTTTCTTCATCACAGAGCAAAAAAGTTCCATGCCATTGGAGTTACATTACATCATTACAACTAATTAAAGGACCAGGATCAAGCATAACAAAATGCAGAAAATACATAAAGCATTTCAGTTAAAAATAACTTAACCCAAAAATACATTGTTACAGGTAGGTATTACAAAGGATGAACTATGAAAAGACTCACCAATTCCGAAAGTAGGGATGATCTTGACAGCTGTGGACAGAGAAAGTGAGAAAGTTTAAGCAACAGTGAAAAAAGAATTACACACTGACACACTAACAGTACAAGCATTTGCATACATAAACATTACCCCTTCTCTACTCTCAGGCTTCAAATCAAGATTGAAACCAATAAGATTGGCCATCCTCAAATTGCGATCCTTCTCATTTTCATGCTCTCCAGATGAGAAGCACCATGCAAGTAGTCATAAGGAGCCACTGCTAGAGCAGCCAATACAACTGATGAGGGTATCAGTTGTAAATCCTTTTGGCTCAAGTTTTTATTGAAGCTTTTTTGCAGTGTAAAAAGCTTAAGCCATGAATAAGCATGGTAGAGATGGCTCGATGAAATCCAGAAAATCTTACTCAGCTTTGCATAGTAAACCACCATTAAAGATGGCTTAGGATTCTTTTTTACCATGGACATCAACCCATGAATATCTTCAATTGACCGGAATGATTCCTGCATATATAAGGATTACCATTGTTAGCGCCTGAAAAGTTCTTAAACCAACCAACAACAATAATGTGCATAATGACATGGAAAACAAAATGATATAAATAAATGGAGCAGCATAATACCTGCCAGAGTTCAAGCTCAGTAGCAATTTTTAGCTGCTCAAAACGTGCATCAAGATACAGCTGTAAGCTCTCTGGGGCAGTAAGATCAGGTCGGTCCCTTTGGTCTCAGTATTTATTAAGATTTGCTAAATGATTCCTGATAATCTCACGAAGCCGCCTAAACTCAGTGGTTCGTTTGTACTGTTTGCAAAATTGGAAGGCTCGATGTGCTGTCATCTGCACGCAATAGCTCAATTATTTGGTACTGACTTATTTTGTTCCATAGACTTTTCCATGTTTTAAAATTCAGCTAGACTGTAGGAAAAGTACAATCACAATAGACACTGTATTCATCATAAAAAGGGACGAATAGTGTGTTTAGAGAAGGATTACCGCATACAAAGCCTCCAACTTTGAGTTGTTACGCAATATTTCAAGAATAGTCCTATAAGTCTCCCAAAAAAACTTGAACCAATGAGTGACAAGTTCTCATTCAGACCTATCCTTTCCCTTCTCACCACAGACATAACTGAGCATCAGATCTTCAGGTCTCTTATCTGCCTCAAGATCATCAACATCAAGAGCTTCTTCAAGTGCCTAAGCCTGACTACGAGCTTGTTCAGCTTTCTCAGTGGAAAGATGCATGAAATGTTTAATAACCTCCTCCAAAGAATTCACATTCACTTGTTGGCAAACTATACGATACTGTATCAATCCATCCTTCGCAAACCTTCCTCTCCGCATATCAACACACAGCTCCACATACTTGAACATAATCTTTTCAAGAGTTTTCTGCCATGCCCGATACCTCTCTGAGGTAATAAGGTCATGCAGTGCTTGCAAAGCGTCTTGCTTTTGTCCCACATTTATCAACTCTGCAACCAAACAGATGCAGCATATAATTCAGAAGCCAATTCACAACATATCGAAATTCACAAAACAGCAGATCCTTCTACGAATGAGAAAGTAAATGAATGTTTTCCTCCAATATCATCATATCCGTCATTAAACATCCACAACCCGAGATCTCCAAATCGAAATGGGAAAAAATAGAGAAGAACAAAAACTATATAGCACATAATTGCACCCATTTCATTGAAACAATTGTAAGCATGAATCGCAGAATTTATAATTATGCACTACTCTCACAAATATTTATCGAAACAAACTTTACCACATTGAAGCAATTAGACTCACCTTCAGCTCGCTTCAGGGCGTTTTCCGGTTTGGCAAATGTCGCCATCTTCACAGCAAAAGCCTAACCCTGAGAAAAACATAAATTCCAAATCAAAATTCGACATAAGAAATAATCAAAACAAAACACCAATTTGTAATACAGTAAAAACTGCGATTGGAACACCCAATACCACCAATTCGAAAAAATTGATATAGCAAAAGCGAGAATTAAAATCAAACAGGTGCGGCACTTTGATTAGAGAATAAGAAGTGAGAAATCACCGGATGCACTTAAGAATTAACTTCCTCGGATTGGCAAATTTCAATCTACTCCAATTTCTAATCTTACTTTTTTTAATCTAGATGAATATTGAAATTTGAAGCTTGGTAAATTGTATGGTTGTATTAACTTCCTTAGGTTTGTTATGTTCCGTTTGCTCTATTTGGAGCAGCCGAGCCTTAAAACATTTATAAGTTGTTTGCTTGGAAATAGTAACGTGCTTATGCTGGAATTTTGCTGAGTTTCAAATTTATAAATTGCTTATCATTTTTTTATTCATTTTCAAACAAACTAAAATTCCTATAATATGAACTGAAATTTACATTACTACGATATATGTCCTTAATCTAGCATTTTTATTGCCAGGCTGAGCTCAATTGGTATTCTCTTCTCAAATTTTAAGCTTTCAAACAATCATTCTTTTCATTTTAAGAGAGCCTAAATGCGTAGCTATAGCTTGGGGAGGAGATTTAAGAGTTCCATTAGCACCTTCTTCTTCATATGAATTCTTTATTACACCATCCAGTTTACATCACATATCAAATAAAATAGTTGAATCTTTTGTGTATTTTTTGTTTCCCATGTGTAATTCAATAAAAGCTAGTTATTCTTCTTATTATTGCTATCTTGGAGAATAAAAAAAACTAATTAAAGGTACTTATATAGTATCTTTACACGATTTTGACTTTAAAGAGAGCGGAACAATTACTGAGATCAATTGAAAATATGAATTTTCATGTTATAGTATTTTGTTTGGATGTAAGAAAGTATACAAATATTTGCTCTTTGTATCCTAATTGTATTTTCTATTGATGATGTATTTTGAAAAATTTACCTAAGTGAACTTGCTACTTCTAAAATATCTATTTTTGCTATTGTAATTTATAATAGCCCTCTTCAATCCAAATTCTATGTTTTGTCAACTATATTAATTTATTTTCGGTGAAGCATTTTGCAATTGAAACTCCACAAGAACTGATTTTTGCAAGGGATGTAGTATTTGCAAATCTGCAAAGGGGAAATGCAATAAAAAAAACATACATGCAAATTTACAACGGAATGTATTCTGTTGCAATTTTGGAAAAGGATGTAATGGACGAAGTTATGTAGTGCATGCAACATAACTTTTATCGCTACCTCCATTGCAAATTGCTGATTTTCTTGTAATGACACGTTATCCAAGAGCTGAAATACCAGAGGATTTGGGAATTTCAGGAAAATTGAGTAGCTTATTTCTGAATACCAGAGGATTTGGCATTTGGATCTTAATTTCGAATACCAGAAGCTTAGAAATGTTGGTTCGTCTTAAAGTTCTCATATAACTATGTAGAATTTTACAATGTATAAAGAGTATACAATATCTGTAAGAAACATAGTGAATTATATACGGTAAAATTGTATTTATATTTCATCCAGTTGACTAGTTTACCCTCTACAACAATAAAATTATAATCATTGTAATGGTTAAAAAAATGTTAAACAGAACCAAATCTGATAAAGCAAAGAATGATGATAATGTTGGTAGGATTTCAGATAAAGTGATTTTAAGACAGACAAATGCATCAAAACCAGCAAGGCAGGATGAATGTGGTGAGATTTTAACAATGTCGAGGAAAGTCGAAAAAGCAAATTCGGTCTATGTTTCTAGCGTAGGAGCAAATTCGTTAATCCAAACTTTATGCTACACATGAAATTTCATTATCATTTACTTGATTCTTCAAATTGATTCACAGTTTCACACATACATATACCAGCAGCATCAACCTAAATCTAGTCAAAATCGAGTTTCTGCACTCAAAATCTGAAGAGCTAATTTAGCCAGATCAGCATCGAATTCATACTGATAAACCACAACCATATGCGAATCGCAAACGAGTTTTTATTTAACTTAACGAAATAAACAAATTATGGTGAATGCAGTAACTGTAAGAGAAAGAGAGAGCAATCACATTGCTCAAGGAGAGAACAAAATCAGAATTACAAAGTCTAATGCTCTAACTAAGCATTAGTGAACAACAAGAATGAACATATCTTGCAACTAAAGTAACAACCTACATTCTATGGTTATACAGATGTAAGCTCTAAAAGCAGATAGAGAGTATAACGGAAAACTCATCTCTGTAGCTGATCGGGTGTATGGTTGCTTGTATTTGACGAAGAAGGCGTTCTCCCGTTTAAAATCCCGTTATCGATTGGCTGAGATGTTCCCCACTTTCCCTCTGCTTCTTTCGGTTCCATCACTTTGACCGATCCATCGGTTAGCCCTATGGCTAACTGGTGGGGCTCGATGGGATGTGCAGCAACCACAACTGGGTGAACCGGTTGACTTCTATAGAGCATAAGTCAAAATATTAGAGGTGGGATTAAAACTCGGAGAAGGAAGAAAACTGAACTACTTACCCGTTCAAGACTGCTTGGGATAAATATGCAGACGAAGCAATACGGCACCGTAGTCGGAGGGTATCGGCGTCAAAGACCCCGATATTGCCATCGCTAAACGTTGCGTAAATGAGTTGGCTGTTGCAAGAGTATGTCGCGCAAGAGATGGGCGCTGACAGGGCATCTTGTGGTACCCACTGGAATTGAGAAACGAGTAAGACGGTCGTAATTGGACTTTCAAATTGGGATAGAATAAGGCTTAATGCATCAGTAGGTACACGAACTTGTCCCGAAAAACCTACTGCCCCCTGAACTTTCAAAGTGACCCCGTAGCTCCCTCAACTTTCAAAAAGTGCACGATTTTGCCCCCTGAATGCCAAGTGCCAACTTCTAGTCGGTTTGACTTTTCAAGGATTTCAGAGGCTGGCACATGGCGTTCAGGGAGCAAGTGCTGCACTTTTTGAAAGTTGAGAGCGCTACAGGATCATTTTGAAAATTCAGGGGCGGTAGGTATTTTGGGTAAAGTTCGGGTACCTGCTAATGCATTAGGCCATAGAATAACAAATATGTGATTCGGCCCCTACCTGACGGACACGTTCCATCTTAGAGGCATCATATATTGCTATTTGGGTCTCGTGAACTACCAATAAACGAGTCTGGTCAGCATGGAACTGTACTTTGGTGTCACCATTGGGCACCTTTCCAGCTGGGATCTGAATCATTACAGATTTCCTTTTCTCCCACGAGTCAATACTCCACACGCAAAGCTGGCAACAAGTATCACAATAACAAGTATCACGAAAACTGAAAATCCAAGGAGAACTAATATAATATTTATCCGTCCCACTTACTTGAGCATCGGCACCCGACGAGACTAGGATGTTAAGATTGGTGGAGAAGGCTAAGCCCGTAATTCTCTTCTGGTGACCCTTCAATCTTGATTTTACCTAGAAAATCAAAGCATAAGAATTAAATATCGAGCTCTGAGAAGGGACAAGCCTTGTAAAGAGTGGCATAAAATGCCAGATTAATAGGCAACTACCTCGTCCACTCTAACATTGTAGATGTGAATGGTTGAATCTTCCATTCCGATAGCTATAATGTTATTATCCAGAGGATGGAAAGCCAGGAAGGTCGAAGCAGGAGGAGGAGACATGAATGTTGTCATGACCTGGAGAACAAATATTTATTGACAGTTGACATTATTAACATAATTGTGAAACACAAGGTATCGTTACCGAAATACCTTGAAAGTCATCATGTTAAATAGTGAAACCTTCCCTCCAGCAGCAGACATTACATAGGAGTCGTTCTTCGACAGTGCTATGCAAGGGACTGCTTCGTCAAGGTTAACACCTGCCACATCATTAGCCATAAGAAGGCCACTGTTTGGTTGCCAATGTTGGGGAACGGCACTGGCGGTGGCTTTTCCACTCGGGTTTTGTTCGTTTCGAGCCCACTTCCAGAGTTTTTGTACACCGTTCGACCCAAGTGCCAGAATGCCGACCCCGGAATTTGTATATAGAAGTCGAACAACCTTGCTGGAGGTATCAGTGGTTTCAGGCAGAGCAACTAATCGGCAATCCCCGGGGTCCACAATTTCAGCCAACTGCCATGGCTTTGTTTTATCAGTTATATCTTCAACCATTCTGGGTTTTTCCACGTTTCTTGTTGAGGGATCAACGCCGTTCTTAAAGAAAAAAAGTAAAAAAAAATTCAATCAAAATCAGTCATTAACAATGAAACCAGATAAACAGAGAACAGTACCCTAATAAGAATCAAGGCAAACAACTAAACATCATAAACAGAACACTTGGGACCGAAGTTTGATCTACTTAACACTTAGGGCATGTCTGGTATTGCTGTCAGAGCAGCTTTCACGAAAAGTCCAGTAACAAACTTTTGATAGAACAACATATTTTGGCATTGGACAAAAATTTTATAACTCTTAATACTGATTGAATAGGAACTATTTGCTATTGATTTTTAGAGCTTTTCAGTACAGCTGCCTAGAAAAGCTTGCAAAATGGAGGTTTTCGGAAAAGCAACCTGGGAAAACAATCCCAAACTGACCCTTAACAGTTACCAGCGACTTTCCTCTTCATATGTTGGCAAATATATGAAAATACCCATTAAAAAATATGTTGTAGGCTTACAATAACTGGAGAAGGTCTAGCAGGAGAGCTTCTTTCCACTTTACAACTGACTGGGCTGACATTTGCGACACTGGGAGCACCAGAAACCTGATTGGTGGACAGTGAGATTTCAATAGGTCTCAGAAAAAAATGAATTTAAGAAAATAAAAAAAATTAAACTAAAAACAAACGTACCTTGATAGAGGACGATTCAATAGGTGATCGCATTGCTTCAAATGCATGAGTTTCAACTGTTCTCAATGATCTGGCACCAACAGCAGTTGCAAGTATTTTAAATCCATTGTCTGCAGTTGTAACTGCAAGTAGATTCCCTTCCTTATTGAACCTCAGTCGAGGAAGACTCTGAAATATTTTTATAGGATTAATCAACTAACTATACAATTTACAAAACAGAAAGAAAAACAGTTATACAATCAAAGTAAAATATCCAACCGGAAGTCCACCATCTGCATCTGTGCTTGTAAGTACATTGGTATTGTCCATATCCCAAAACTTTATCTGACCATCTTCACCAGCAGCCAAAAAGTGGTTTTGTGTGGTGTCAAACTGCATTACACCTGCTGTTGATTTCTTTCTAAACCCAGTATAATGCCTCTTTATTGCTCCTTCACTTTCATTCCATTCAACTAGGTAAGAATCCCCCTCCTTACTAGTTCCACAAGAGAATAATCTGAAAGGGAGAATTTTTAAGTTTTTCAAATTACTGGTCATTATTATATTAGACAAGGCCAATTCCCTTGCGCAAAAAAAGGACATTATTTTCAAGTAAATGACCTTACCTACTACCATCAGCACTGTAGAGCATAGTAGTGCACCCCCTTCCTGGAGCATCATAGTCAACTCTAGATCCCATATTATCATAAAGCCAGGCCTTTATTTTTCCATCAATAGCAGTCGAGAAAATGAACTGGAAGTTCACAGCAAAAACAATTAATGCCACCTTATATTTTTTGAATGTGAATACTTAATTGAATTGGTACCAATGAGGGAAAAGCAAGATCTAAATTTTATTGCTATTGCTAAAAGTTAAATGTGGAAGCAAGACAACAGCCACAAAAGTAACTAATCAAGATTTTCAAAAAAACGCAATAGGTTCATCAGTAAGGTATGCCCATTTCATGATGAGAGTATACCTGGATATTTTCTTTGTGGTGAGGACATATGGAATAAACAGGAGCGTCATGACCTTCAAAGTTAAACAGTCTTCTCCCCCCTAAATCCCACACCTATTTTGCAAGGTGCATTAGATATAAGTAACACTCTTATTTGATAAATTCACTCAATCGAACATACACCATACCTTAATTGACTTATCATCTCCACAGGTTACCACGCATAGTTGCTTGTTTGGGTGAGCAAAAGCCAAGTCATTGACACCTCCAACATGGGCATCAATCTGTATTTATAAAAAAAAAGTAAAGGCAAGTAAATAATAAAATTACATTTTGTCTCACAATCTCTGTCGTTATTGATCTCACCTCCAGCTGCTGGCGTAAATCATTTGAGACATAAGCATACAAGTGAATCAAATGCTTATTAAACGCAGCCCCTGTTGCAACAAATACGATAAGTTACTAAAAGGAAAACTTACCCAAGGATGAATCTTACATAAAATGAATCTTGTTTTTAACCATTTGTTAAAAGGCACAAACCTGCAAGATTTCCATCAGGACTCCAGGTAACACGGTTGACACAAATCTGTGCATCTTTACCCAAGGATGCCTGCAAAAAACTCACATAAGATACAACTTTTACAGCATATTAAATATTTCACTGAAAGCTTTCAACCACTATTAATCAATAAAAAAAACGGGGTTTCAAAATAAATACTATAAAAAAGCAGAATGCATGAAAAGTAAAGAGGTCTTTGTAGCAGTTCCAGTTTCAGCAGCAAAAGTTATAGTAAAGATACCTTAGATGGTAAAATCAAATGTACCTGAAATTGCAATGAATAAGCTGTCATATCCCAAATCTTGAAAGGTTTTGAAACCAAACGTTCTCGCTGACTAAGATCCCATAGAGTAACTTCACCACTAGCTGTACCAACTGTGGAAGAGACATGACTTATCAGACAGGAAAAATTTTGAAATAAATAAATTACAGATCAAGGAGAAAGGTAATCATAATACCAAGAAGCAATGATTGATGAGAAGGATGAAAATCCATGCTCGTTACAGCAGAGCCTTGATGCAAGGTTAGAGCTACTGCTCTTGGAAGGTCATCCAAAGACCATGCTGCCTGCTGCCTAGAAGTTGTTGGATAAGTGACCTAGAAAGTCATGTACAAAGAATGTTCCCAACTTTAGCAATCAAACTCAAGGAACCAAATCTGAGAAGGACAAACATCAGCAAATCATGCAAACTGAACAAAACGATTCAGAAATACCTCCTCAACAGACTGGGCAGTTCTCAGACGTTTCATTAGGTTCTCATGTTCTGGATTCTGAAAATCACCAATACCAGGAGCTGGTGGTGGTGTTCTTGGTCGTTTCAAGACTGAAACAGGAAAGTGAAAAAAAGTTTATTCAGCAAAAGCCAACATTATAATTCAAATATTTACCAAAAATATATAATCTAAGAAATTCTGGTTCATCGAGCAAACCATTTGTTAAAAATAAAATTCATTCTTTATAACTTCGTAATCTGACTATATTCTCTTGTGTACCTTGATTTTGCGGAACAGGCATGGATGATGCAGTGACAACTGCGGCTTGAACAGATGAAGAGGCAGAAGCATTTGCCATCCAACCAGCTAAAGCATTAGCGTTAGCTGCAGCGGCAGCAGGTGGGAAGGGCTACATACAAAAATTTGAAATGAGTATTCAATATTCAATCATTAGAATTCTAAAACATAAGAATAGTTGCTAAAAGTTTCGACGTATCATACACCATGCACCCCAAGAGTTGTATAAGCAGCAGGCTTTGCTAAAGCAGCAACAGGGAGATTGACAGGCGCGGGAGCAAGAGGGCCATTCGGAGGAGTACATGAATGGTCTAAGAATAAAGTCTTAATATCTGGGTTTGGCCTCGGGTTCTTGCATAACTGGTGCTGCCAATTTAAACTGCAAAAGATGCTGGTTAATAACTCGTGCTAAGGATATATAAATGTGCAAAAAGTATTCAAGAGTTACTAGAGCAATTACAATTTTCCTTTTCATAACAAAACCAGCTGTACTTTTAGACTCAAATTCAAGTAAAAGACACAAGAGATGAAGAGAAAGCTTCCCTAACAAGATCGACAAGAAAGAAACTGAACTCAAGCTTACCTAACTTACAGAAATGAGCCTGCCAATCAAGTAAAACAAATGAGGATATCCATTTCCGGGGCATATATTAAAAAAAAAATTTGCCGGTCTACCATGTTGCAACAGATAATGCTTACTAAACAAAATAATGTAAGTGCAAAGTAAATAAATATGACTGCGAAAACAAATGTCTGTTTTTGCAATAAAATTGATATTCTATATTCCATCTCATGTTGTGTTTACCTTTGATTAATTAGAGTCCTTAATCTTGATGACTTCAAAGTAGGAAAGGCAAGCTTCTCACGAAAAAGTGGATTTGCTTCAATGAGCTTTTTTAGCTCCATCAGCATTATGCTGCGAGCTGTCTTAGTATCACCATATTTGGAAAGCTGTTCATTTTCCCTGTCATAAAAAAATTTGAAAACCAGGATAAAAGGTAAAGTACTATAATAAAATAAGCAGCCATTCCTTCTATAAATTCCAATAGGTGATGCAGGAGCAACAAGGTTCATGAAAATACAACCAGCACAAAGCACAACTCATTTTCATCAGTTGAACGGAAAAATATTCAAGCAGAAACAAGTTCATGTTTTCCATTTTCATAAACAATTTATGCATATTTACCGTTCACTCTTCTTTATTCTTACCAGATTCAAATCTACAGGTATAACAACTTATCATATTTCAACTGGCTAGATAATAATTAGTAATCACCTGAAATTTCCAAGAGTTAAAAGCTGAGTAATTTCTTTGTACAATTCCTCATTAAATGTTGAGAATATTTTCAAATCGTTGACTAGAATATCAACAGCCTTTGATTTGTCTTGCCTGCAATGAATTAGCCAAAGGTAAAAAAGCGACCCTTTTGTTAATATCTTTCGAAAATCGACTAAAGTACTATAAGTATCAAGTCAGGTTTTAACATACCGGTCAAGTGCTTCAAGATACTTCTGCTTCCTAATTTCAAAAAATATCTTCATCGAATATCTGTTGTCATCAACTTTGGTATATCCAGCTAAGTATTTTTCAACTTCATCCCATTCTCCAGCCTGAACTTTCTCCTCAAAGTACTTCATGTTGAAGTAAAAGCCAGATTCCTTCTCAAGCCTGTTGAAGCAAAAATAACAAGTAACAACCATTACATCCATTCCTGAATAAATCAAGCAGTTTAATTTGGACTATCAAACTACAGATCTTAGGCTTCGAAATTCCAATAACTAAAACTAGAAAACATCAAACCCTCTGCTCAACCAGAATAATCAACCGAATTGACTTTTTGTTAACACTATCTAGTTTCATATCAAGAAAAATTTCTCTGACACAGAATGATCTATAGATGACTTGTATTTTCCCTGTGTGGCCATTATAGCATGTGTTAAGATGCAGGGTCTTACCTAAAACGAATCTTATTTTTCCATCTAACAAGAAAAACATTATACTTGCCCTGTAAATAGCCTAGCATTCTTTCCAAATTAGCATGATAAAAAAAATCCAAATTCATACCCTGATCAAGATCAGCATTTGGATAAATCAATCCCAAGTAACAAAACTCACCACTCAATCTAATAATATGATACAAATATAGCAAACTCAAAAGGTCAGTATTTCAAATGTTCACAAAAAATCATTGTTGTGATCATTCGTTAACTGTTCTTCACATGGCATACAAAGCCCCTCAGAGGAGTTCGCATGTCAAAATACCTTTCATAACAAGAAAAACACAAAGCTTTGGCACAATTCAACTTCTCATTACCCCATAAAAAATTACACATGTATTTAATATATCCAATCCATTTATTTCCCGAACAAATCATGCAGTTTATGGACTCCCAAATTGCAGATCTTAAGCTTCCAGATTGCAATAACTTAAACCGAAAAACGACAAACCCTCCGAGCATCCAACATAATTAACTGAATTGACGTATGCCTTACTGTAAGTACTTTTTGTTGAATAGCAAGGAAGAATATATGTAATGCGTTTTCCCCTTTTGTCGCTATTATAACAGCTGTTAAGATGTGTGGTCTTTCGAAAAATTTATCTATAAAATATATATTTTAGCACACCATGTATATATCCAATCATTCTTTCCATGTTAGCATTATCAATAAATACAAATCAAAATACTAATCACGATGGCATTTTATTAATCAATCCCAACTGACAAAACCTCAAGACTTAAACAACTACTAATAAGATGCAAACATTTATACAATAGGCAAACTAGTTAACAAACTTAAAAGGCTAGGATCTTAAATTGTTCAAAGATTTCTCTTGGTGGTCACATTAACTGTTCTTGACATGACATACCCATCTCCCACAGTGGAGTTTGTATCTAAAATATCTTTCATAACTAAAACACACAAAGCTCTGGCTCAATTCAACCTCTCACATCACCTTAAAAACGGCATACGTACATATCACTAGATTAAAACCTAAATGTATCCAAACCATTTAATTCCCAAAAAAATCATGCAGATCAATCTGGCCTTTGAAAATATGGATCTTAGGTTTCAAAATTCCAATAACGACAAATGGAAAACCACAAACCCTCTGTTCATCCAACATTATCAACTGATACGACTTATCGTTAGTACCTTTTCATTACATATAGAGAAAAAATATATCTGACACCGTACAGTCACAAACATTTTCCCCTTTGCCGCGGTTATAACGTGTGCAAGAAGCTTGATCTTACTTAAAATGGATCTATGAAATAGTTTTAGCAAAACATTATACATCTCTAGCATATATCCTAGCCTTTTCCCACGTTAACATGATCAAGAAATCCAAATCGATACCCTAATCACGGGGCAGCATTTTGACTAATCAATCCCAAATAACAAAAGCTCACCATTCAATAACTAATAGTAAGATACAAACAATCAGACAATTGACAAAAAAAATTTAATAGTTTTCAAGAGGCTAGAATCTTTCAAATGTTCGAAGAATTATCATACACAGCCGCAAACAGCGTTTTTATCACAAAATACCATTCAATAAAAAAAGACTAATATCTGGCTCATTTCAACCTCTCACGATATACCTTAAAAAATCACACAAAAACACATATTAACATATTCAAATTGCAGCTTGTGAGCTTGTGCATAAAAAATTTGCAGACCAACATACCATGTAAACAGAGAAAATTTAAAAAAAAAGGGAAGGATATTCTTACTTATGCACAGATTCCTTGAATTTTTCTTCATCAAGGAACTGAAGAATCAGAAAAACCAATTCTCTGCTCAAGGACGACATTTCCCGAGCTCCTAAAACCGAAAACTAACGGATCCAGAAACCAAATCAGTAAAGCGAGAAAAAATCAAATTAAAAACCCAAACAGAGACCAACGCAGGAAGAGAAAAACTCAATTCAGTAACAGATTAGAGCAGCTCAATCGCAAATCTGAGCTGATTTCATAAGAATTGGTCGCTCTCGAGAGCAAAACTCAGCTCGGAATTTGAGAATTTTCTCTAGGGTTTCAATGGCTGCTTTGAAGAAAGAGAGAAGATAAAGAAGAGAGACTTCTCGCTATCTTCGATGCGTTTGTACAGGGGTCTTTAATCTCGTTACTGACTTATCAGTGATAAGATGTAGTGCTTTTCGATAAGTCAATAAACTTATAAAAACTATTATTTGGCTTATCACGGATGGAGTCATAAGTTATCAGGAGATGGAGAAGCGGATTCGAAACCCCAAATTCAAATATAGTGGATATTCGCTACACACGTCCAGTCGGTCCCCCTTTTGTTTGTTCTGTCAATTTCGCGTTCAGTGAGTCTATCGCGAGATTTTATAGCGCGTGGGAAACACGGGCTCCAAAATGAGAAAAATTGCTGGAAGTTGTCTTATTTGTATGTGCCGTTATGAAAGTGAGTTGTTGTGAACTTAACCTCACATTTGGCGTCATACGAGTCTATCATACGTTGGAGTTTGAGATAGGGGCACTATAGTCTTTTCGTCTTATGGTGAGTAGTTTATTTGTTTACATATTGCATAGATATTAACGGAAAATCAAATTTTATTATTTAAAAATTAAAATAATAGAAAAGAGAAATTAATAATTATTATAATACAATAAAAGTTGATATTTTGTAGTTTTTGAATGGGAAATTAGCAAGGGAACACGGAATTGGAAATAGATGATTTTTTTCATCATTGTACTATAATAAAGGCTAAACATCAATACATTTCTGAAACTTGATAAGTTTATTGAATGTTAGGTGGAATTTTTAAAAGTTCTAATTAGTTATTTAAATTTGTAATAGTGTATCAGTTTACTCTATAAATGTGTCAATTTTTAATACAAGGTGAAAAGTCATAAAAATTACATTTTAAAAAATGAATCAATCAGAATATGATATGTAACGTTGAGAGATGGTATACTTTTATGAAGTTTAGAGGAAATTTGTTGGATACTATAACATAATTACTAAAATGGTAACATATTATGAGACAAGCTTATAACATCCATATAAGAAAGACAAATTCACAAACGAGTTTCACATCACTATCCAAAATGATCTTAGATACTAGTGGTTATTGTGGTTTTAACGAAAGTAACAAAATGATTAATTTATCATTAATGAAATTCGCTTTCATTGTTTATAATTTCATCAATATTTAATATCTTTCTTACTTAATACGAGGATAAATTAGAAAAAAAAAATTGTAAAATGTGTAATAGAATGAACTTAGTTCGATTGGTATATCCACAAAGATGATTGAGTGACCAGGGATCAAATCTTAGCTCCTTTCAATAAAAACCCGGAAAAAACACCTAAAACAATCGGAGGTTATACAAGGGTTAGTTTAGGATTGCTTTCCCATGCTGCTTTCTCGAAAAGTTTAATTTTCAAGTTATTCCGGGTTATTGTTCCAAGAGCTTTGTAATTCAATAGCATATATATCCTAATTAATTAATTAGTATTAAGAATTAAAATATATTGTCGAATGTTAAAATATGTTATTCTAATAAAATTTTGTATCACAGTAATCTCAAACAGATTCTAAAATACTAGTAGTAATGAATTAATGCATCATGCTTTTAAATAAATTTTGAAGATTTCATGAATCTAAACTTTCAAGGCAAAAAATCTCACACCTCAAAAAAATGTATTTTTTAAGTAACACGTTGCAGAATGCACTTTGATACATATAGCATTATTTGAACTCCAATAATCTAATTGAGTCAATTTAAATATATCAAGTTTTTTAATTATCTATATATATTTAGTCATTAACAACTATTAGTCGATTTGGGATATTATGTGGTATATGTTACATAATTAAATAGAAAATAAAGTTGTCACGTTTCCTTTCTATGTTCGCACCACAAATCACATTGGCATGTTTACTTGTATATGGTTTTCACGATAGCAATCATGCCCTGTTGGATTTTTAATAGTATAAAATAAAAGTTAATTAATGCATGAGAAGAAAATCGTATCCCAATTATTTGTCCTCTTCGTGCCTCCTATAAAAAAATGCATTAGAAAAAATTTATATGATCAATTAAACTAATAGAATATTGGATGTTATGGAATACCTCGAAATTATTATGGTTGTAGTTCTTCTCTAACGTGATATGAAGTTTAAGCAAATATATTTTGCAAAAAATTGTTATTTTTTCTTTATGTTTTCCTGTTGCTCGTGTAACACGTTTTTTCCTATCTCCCTGAAAACCAATATGGTGAGATTATGTTTTTCTGAACTTGGTAGGATAATTTGTTTGATTTGTTTGATTTTTATCTATGTATCGGTCATGATGTACTCCATATTTTAGTGTTAAAGATATTTCCTTTTTACTCTAAAAAAATTAATAGTATACTCATAATTTAAGATTACAAAAAATGTACTTATGAATAAAATTATAATTATATTTGATTTAACTTAATAATAAATATAGAAATTTAAAAATAAAAATGCTAAACAGTAATTAAATAATTAGTTTCTATTAAAAGTTGATTTGGGAAATAAAATAAAAATAAACAAAATTCTAAAATATTAAATTTTATTTCCCTTACTTTATGCGTTTAAATTTAGAAGCGAATTTTCTTGTTCCCCCAATATCAATAATGTGGTTTCACAAACGGATTTCAAGTGTCAATGAATGAGAAAAGCTATATTATTGCAGACGAAGAATTTGAAAAGTTTTATTTAATTCGATATAATACATGTTCAAAAAATACAATTATTTGTTATATATAAATATTTTAATCATTTTTTATATATATTTTAAATAAAAAAATTTATTTAAAATTATTCGAATGAATATCATTTTCTATAAATAAATATAAAGGGTATACAAAAATTTTTAAAGGATGGTAGCGTAAAACATGGTAATAAATAACAATACTTATTTTTTAATAAAGGTATATAAGAAATTATGGTAAGTTGTAAATGTGAAAATGTGGTCACAAATATGATCACACAAAAAGGATTCGTGTACCCATTTTAATATTAGTTTCAATCATGGTTTTGAAAACCGGACTGGACCGGTCGGTCGGACCGGGTATGACCGGAACTGGCTACTGGTCCGGTCGGTTTTCACCCGGTTCAATGTCTGGTCAAAGATCGAACATTGACCGGTTGAACCGGTCGGTCAGACCCGGTTAAACCGAAAACCGGTTGCTCCAACCGGCCGGTTCACTTATACTTGTTAAAAATGATTTTTTTTAATTTTTTGCAATAGGTAGGAATCGAACTCAGGACCTTCAGTTTGTTATCTATTATGTCTACCACTCAACTATAACACTTATTTGATACACATTTGTATTATATTTCTTTTATAATATCTATATAAAACTTTTACTTAGTTTTAAATTAAGTATTTACTTTATTTATTTAATGTATTGTGTAAATAAATTCACCATATCTTATTTAAATAATAT
>CATIWQ010426730.1:0-12607 GCA_949673415.1 Euphorbia schlechtendalii
AGGTAAACCTAAAACAAAATCAGAAATTAAGTTAAGCTCACTTTCTTACAATAAAATTGAACTTAACTTTATTTTAACATATCCTATGGTCAGCAATTCTGAGCAACATAATTCTTATGAGCTAAAATATAAAAGAACATAACAATTCCATAGCTAAGCCTAAACACATCACCAATCTTCTTCTAAACTGAAAACTTTTCAACCACCTTTTCAGCCTCTAAGAGGAATTGAAGAAAGAAGAAGAGTTTATTTCAAAAAGGAACACCCTAGATTAAACTAATAACTAAAATATATAACATGTCCTTAAACATTTTGGGAGATTTCATGGAGAGCATTAAATGTTCTTCATAAAGGTATTTATGATATGATGCAATTATCTCTCTTCAACATCTGAAGTAATAGTTACTTGATGTGGTTCTAGCATTGATAATGCACACGAACTTAAGATGAGAGATTATTGGGATCCTAAGAGATTAATTCTTAAATCATAAATGTTATTCTTGTAACGGCCATCAAGATTATAGAATGCCACTTTAGGATTGCAACAAACTATTTTGATTGTGAAAGGATGAAATTTTGTACCCACTTACAACGTACTCTTTAAGATTATAGAGTTTGTTATTATTTTCACAGTTAGAGTCCAAAGCTGTATATATAAGAAACAATTCATTTATCTGCAACTTTATCTTTTCAATCAAAGGAATTTTTCATATTCTCTTCTTTGCTCTTTGTTCTCCAATTTCGCAATCTTTAGTTATCGAATCTTTACAACCGTGATTTATAATAATGCATATAATGATGTAATTTGTTATTGTTGTTTTAATTCTATATGAATTTCCACTGAATAGATAATCAGAGTTTTCATATGATCCAATCATGATTTATCTTATTTGGTTTGTATTCACAATTTTTGTATACACATTAAATGACTTTGTTTATGCAGGCCCAGGAGAGCTACTCCAGCCTCCTCAAACTGATGTTCACCTAATAAATCATGAATCGTGAAAATAGTAACTAATGTACAAGGTATATATAGGGAAATTGTAAAAAATGTAGGGTTTGTAAAACTTATTTACAAGGATACCTTCCAACTGATCATTTGCATTGTATAACCAATTTTAAGTTTCAGTTTTCACTCTATATGTTCTATATATACACTATTTTATCAAGTTTCAGTTGCTTCCTCTTTTGCATCGTGCATTTCCCTCCATCAAATTCTCCCTTCCTTGTTTCGATTCTTCCCGATTTTCTCTAGATCGAAGTTTCTTCAAATTTTTGCTCTTTGCAATTCTTAAATTCTCTACATAATTCCAATTTTCTAGCTTTCTGTCATATTTTTTTCTTTTCAATTGAGAATGAGGATCCATGGAGGTGAAATCCTATTATTTTCGATAGATTCGATTTATCTCTTTGCCTTTGTTTTTGTCATTAATTTACAAAAGGATTATGCAATTTTTGTGTTGTAATTGATGTGAGGATTTCACTGACCTGTATATATGCACCAAGATGCGACTCATCCATTATGTGTTTGTGAAGATGCCTAAATGAATTAATAAAGAATTTTACTGTATATATGTTTGTAAATTTAATGAAGAGAGAGCTCAAACAAATATTGGACAAAGTTGAAAAGCACAAATTGAAAATGGAGGAAGTGATGACAATTTAATTGTAAATTCATCTTCTAATTCTGATTTTTATCACTCTCATTGGTCTTTGGAGCATGCTCTTCACAGTATTCCTGAACTTAATCAGCTAACTAGTTTTAATTAATTATCTTACATGTTCTAATCAATTTCTAATGCATTTTCATTACTTTTCAAGATTAATTTGACACAACTTGTTCTTCATATCAATTTCCTACCACTTTCTTACTAGTGTTGACATTTTTTGTTTTTCATACCAGTTACATACCAGATTCCTGCAATTTTGATTCAATACTTTAGTTTTATCTTACATGTTCTAATCACTTTCTAATTCATTTTCATTACTTTTCAAGATTAATTCAACACAACTTATTCTTCATACCAGTTTCCTACCACTTTCTTGCTAGTTTTGATATTTTTTTGTTCTTCATACCAGTTTCCTACCAGTTACATACTAGATTCCTACTATTTTGATTCAATACTTTGTAGAGATTTATCTTACATGTTCTAATCACTTTCTAATCCATTTTCATTACTTTTCAAGATTAATTTGACATAACTTGTTCTTCATACCAGTTTCCTACCACTTAGCTACAACTTTTTTACTAGTTTTGACATTTTTTGTTCTTCATACCAGTTTCCTACCAGTTACATACCTGATTCCTACTATTTTGATGCAAAACTTTGTAGAGATTTATCTTACATATTCTAATCACTTTCTAATGCATTTTCATTACTTTTCAAGATTAATTTGACATGACTTGTTCTTCATACCAGTTACATACCAGATTCATATTGTTTGGATTCAATACTTTATTTGTCTTACATGTTCTAATCACTTTTTAATGTTTTTTCATTACTTTTCAAGATTAATTTGACACAACTTGTTCTTCATACCACTTACCTACCACTTTCTTACTAGTTTTGACATTTTTTATTCTTCCTACCAATTGCACACCAGATTCCTACTATTTTTATTCAATACTTTGTAGAGTTTTATCTTACATGTTCTAATCACTTTCTAATGGTTTTTCATTACTTTTCAAGATTAATTTGACACAACTTGTTCTTCATACGAGTTTCCTACCACTTTCTTACTAGTTTTGACATTTTTTGTTTTTCATTCTAGTTTCCTACCAGTTACATACCAGATTCCTACTATTTTGATTCAATACTTTGTAGAGATTTGTCTACATATTTTAATCACTTTCTACTGCATTTTCATTAATTTTCAAGATTAATTTGACATAACTTATTCTTCATACTAGTTACATACTAGATTCACTCTTTTGATTCAACATTTTGTAGAGATTTTATTTTTACATGTTGTAATCACTTTCTAATGCATTTTTATTACTCTAAAGATTATAATTGTTTGTTTATTGCTATGGAGATACACTTTTAACATGTTTTTGTTTTATCTACCATATTTTCATAACAAATTTGACACAACTTGTTCTTCTTACCAGTTTATATACCACTTACCTACCAGTTTCTTACTAGATATCAAACAGTTGAAATTTTTTTTCGAAAAGTATATCACAATGGATGGCTTTTCGAAGATAAAAATGAGGCGAACAAAAAACTCGAAAGCGGCATGTCAAAAAAATAAACGATTTGAGAGATAATGACAAAATAAGATTAAAAAAATTAAACAAAGACACGTAAAAGTTAAGAGAGAAAACAAAGCAACTTTGGAAAGTATAGGAGGAAAATATGAAAATTAATTGGTCAAATAAGTTAAGTCACAAAACTTTGGAACGTATAGGAGGAAAATATGAAAATTAATTGGTCAAATAAGTTAAGTCACAAAACTTGGCTGAAACTATTCAAAAATAAACATATATATGTTCAAAAATAAACACATACATACGCTTGCCGACAAATTTGTGACCCCATTAATCAAATCTCTCTTTGGCTCGAACTATATTTTGGCTGCTAATATTTTTAAATTTCATCAATTCTTCATGTCATAAATAAAGAAACAATTGATTTTAATTATATCATTATGAATATGTATAAAAAATTTCGATAGTTATGTATGACGGGGTACATGTTTTAGTTCCATTCATCAGAGCACAAATCTTCCAGAACCCTTAAAAAGATTAAGGAATCTATCACTTCTTCACTTTAGATATTTTATGAATGTTTTAATAAAATATTTTCTTGAGTGTATTTCGGTGTCAATTAATTTTTTGGGTAACTATCAGTGTAAAATAATTATAACACACAGTATTTAACTAAAATATTAATTTAAGGTTGCCTCGCTATTGCTGAAATTTTAATCCTATAATGTTGTTGGTGTTTGATATTTGGTGATGCCTATTGGTAAACAATCGTAGATAAAAATTGGGCAAATTTTATAAATGTATAAAAAAGATTTAAAATTACACTATATACGTTCCTGATTAAAATTGTCACTCTGTACCAATTTTAAACTACCTAATTACACGTAATACGTTCTATATAAACCCAATCTCCTCTCCAACAATCACGCGACTCCCATAACAGAATTGGCAAGCTCTACATCAGATGCAAAAATCCTCTCTTCTCTCTCAATTGCAAACTGCAACAAATCTAGGTTTTTAAAAGGCAAGTCAGATTTCTTCTCCTCTTCATTAATCAAGTAAGAATCGTTAACTAAATTGAGCTTAATTAGTTTGAATTTCTACATGTTTGAATTATAATCATAACCGATTTGAATTGAAAGGAGATTTGTATCAAAAAAAGATTTGGTGTATGTCACAAAGTTAGCTAAAGTTTCTACAATTGTTGATTGTAAACTTTGTTTTCTTTCTAAAATTATTTGCATATCTGGTAGGCAACTGTTAGAATGCTGGTATTTAGTAGAACTGATGTTATCTTGATCAACTTATGATGTTGTTACATTGAATTTGATCTTATATTGTTTTTGAATTTTGATTTTGAAAAATCTACATAATGGAACGAATTTCATTGTGTATCACAAAGTTTGATAAAACATCTGCAATTATTGAAGGTAAACTATGTTTTATTTCTGTAAATATGGTAGACTACTGGTAGAATGCTGGTATTTGGTAGAAACTTATGTTATTTTAACACGCTTTTATTACTGTTAGTTTGTACATGAACTTGATGAGCTTTTTCTTTGATTTTTAATTGATATATAATTATTGATAAGCAATCCAGCATGAATGAGGTTGTTTTGTTGAGAAAATTTTCAAATACCAGCTCTCTACCAGCTCTCTACTAGATCTCTACTATGTTTGAAACAATTTGATTCTAACAAGACACCAGTTAAATACCAGATGCCTACCAGATTCTTACAAGATGCAAAAAAAATAAGCTAATACCAGTTACTACCAGATTCTTACAAGATGTATAAAATTACAAGCTAATACCAGTTACCTACCAGTGTCTTACAAGATGTAGAAAACTACAAGCTAATAATAGTTAAATACCAATTACCTACCAGTATCTAACAAAATGGAAAATACTACAAGCTAATACTAGTTATATACCAGTTACCTACCATATTCTAACAAAACGTAGAAAATACAAGCTAATACCAGTTACCAATCAGATTCTAACGGTTATGATTTTTGTCCTAGATAAGTTCAAATGCATTTATATTTATGATTGTTTTATGTCATGTAATGATGGTTTTTTACTACTGAATTAGGATTTCAAATATGAATTTGAAATTTTAATCCATATTCTGAATATCTAGTAAATTGTTGGTAGAATGTTGGTTTTTTTTCAATTCTCATCTTTACATGTGATCTCACTTGCTTTTTTAGATTACACAACAAAGGAAGAAGATGATATGACTGTGATGGATCAAGAGCAGAATGACATTCACCTTGAAAGAGAAGATTGTTCTTATAATCTAGCCATTTTACATCATTCGCAAGATGAACATTTCATCTTGCAATCTTTTGTAGATTAAATTATACAAATTCAAAATAGAAACTTAATGTCAATCACTTCAAACATCATTATAAATTATGTTTTTCCATGTCAATACTAGACTTCTACCAGGTTCCTACAAGATTAAACCTACAAAAATACATTGCTTTCATTTTCACCATATTTTTAGGTCTTTAACTATTCAAACCACACAAAAAAGCTGCAAAAATTGGTTCCAAATTGTTGGTTAATCAAGACAGTAATTGAACATGCATAGGTTGCAAGGCGAAATTCAAAAACTTAAAATTAACTTAAGGATCTCCTAAGCATGCCATGATTGATATAATTTAAGTTAAAATGTTCCATGGATGCTTTTAGGTTTAAAAAATATATAAAAGAAACCTAGCATCTAAAGATTATAGCATTACCAGTTGATGCGTGCTTGATCTCTCTTTTGGTAGCAGGCGTTCCCTTTGAGCAATTCCGATGACACAAGCTTCCAAAATAGGGGAGCCTCTTGACTTGATCCACACGGATCTTCACCAACCAAAACCTCAGTGGTAGAACCCGTCGATTGACAGTAGTTGCTAGACCACTCGTAAATCAACCTGAAAACCAAAACCAAAAGCTCACTTAAACTTAGAGCCTTCTAAAAGAACTCTTCAATTTATTTGGAGAAACTCGTGGAGGATCTCGCACAATAAAAGAAGAGGAGAGTAGGAATCAGAGAGAAAATAAGCTCAAAGTTTTTTAGTGTGTGTTAATAATGAGAGGTATGAATGCCTATATATAGGGAAAAATGGGGGAGTGTTAGACTCCCCCTCTAACTTTGCATGGGATAGGATAAATCCTTTCCCATGCAGGCGAGTCAGCCGCGCGGGTAGGGCAACCCGCGAGCTAACCCGCAAGTTAGGGCTTCCCTCATCAACCGCAAGCATGGGCATACGGCCGTGCGCTTAGCTGGCATGCGGCTACAAGCCCACGCAAGCGCTGCCATGGGTAGCACTTGCGCGCTTGCATCTCACTAACGCGTGGGCTTGCCCATGCGCTAGCAGCCCGCGAGCTTTTCAACTCCTAAGGTAACCACGTTGACCCCACCTAGAAATACCCGTATTCTTTTCGGGGCCTACTTGCAACTGGAAAATTCCCTTGCTCGCTTTGACTATTTTTCCCCATCTTTTCATTATTCCTTTTAATTATTAATTCGGTTAAACCAATTAATAATTCTTCTCACTGATTTCATAACTTGTATTTTCGGTACAGACCCAGTCTATAGGTTCTTTACATGGTCCGATAAAGACCCAAAGTGTGTGACCTCATAGGACCCTAAATTATAGAGCAGCTATAGGTTAACCTAAACTTGGCTTCCCATTCAAGAACCTTTAAGCTCAGTGTTCTAGACTGTTATGGAACCCGATAGCTGTAGACAGTTAAATGGGCTTTCTATCAAAGGTGTATGATCCCCCGATACTTGGAATGTTATGTGCCTGTGACTTGATTAGGTTCTGCAGTAGTAACCAGTACAGTACATCCCTTCCATCAAGTTAAGTACCATCTAGTTTAATGAGCTCGGATTAAGTATCAGCTCATGTAATAGCCGTAGCTATCTTGGAGTTAGTCTTGTTCATGAAGAACACCACTCAGCCATTTTGTTTCTTCATCGATTAGAAACCCGTTCCATCAATCTCATACTCTGATCAGAGGCTTATGAGTGTGTCACTTCAACAACGGGCCCTAAGGTACATCTCCATTATATTACTATATCAAGAGCGATGGATCCCATCTTAACTACACAGCTTGCCAACAATCACCCGTATCATCTTGATTGCTAGGGTATGAGTAAGTATGACCCAAAGTATAACAACTCCTACATAAGGTTACCGATATCTCAAGTTTGAGGATACTCATACTACCATTGCAATAAGACATGACACCAACACATGTATATAGTTATTTTTTAGTGTCTGTCTTACGGTGATCTCTAATGTATTACCCAAATACATTCATGTGTTAACTCAAGGTACCACCTTTAGCTCGTGAGATCTGCTAATTGGAACTAATCCAAGGAGTAAGCCTACACATCCTAGTCTATTTTGGTCCATTGATGGCCAGTCTCAATGAAAATATGACTAGGGATATTTAGACTATTCATAGTAACACGTATGTGCAGTTTTAACTTCACATAGCTCCCACTATGTCCTTGCACTTTTACGCTATGAATTAGTCACGGACTTTGTTTCATCAATAAGCATATATATTGTTAAACATATATGATACCAGCGAGATACAATAAATAGAAAGCACTGATGAGTAATAAAGATGCCTTTGATTATTATTAATAATTCGAAACTGTTTGTAAATTATAGCTAATAAGGACATATCGCCCTAATTGCCTCCAAGGCATACATCATGTCTAACACATGAATTTTTAAATAACAGAAAATTTCTATATACAACAACTGTATTCCAGTAAAAGTTCAAACATACATCAAAATCAGACCGATGACATGCAATAAATGTTCATTTTAGAAGGAAGCCTTGACTATTAAACATTTCAATAAGTATCCTGAACATGTCGTCATCACTCTCTGTATTGTTTGCTAATTTTACTCGACGTGCTTGTATAAACTGTAAGCAAGCCTCCTTCTTTATTGATAAATATAAAAATTTTGAGGCATCTTCTTCCCCTCAATCTCTAACTCGATATAGCTCAAAACGTAAACACCATAATCGTTGAAAATTTTAATACAAAGAAGATTAAGTTAGCATGCATTTGTGATAGGAAAAATACAAATAGATTAGTTCATGTTAGTGATTTCAATGGATTAATACTATATTTTTAACAATTTGAGGTCTGAACAATCTAAATACTAGATTCCTACCAGTTAATTACTAGATTAGTATATTTAAAGCAATTACAATGGATAAAAACTATATTTTTAAAAGATTGAGGCTTCAACAATCTAAAACTATGTTTTTAACAGTTAACTACCAGGTAAGTTCATTTTAGTGATTACAATAAATAAATACAAGATTTTTAAAAGTTTGAGGCTTCAACAACCTAAAAACTAGGTTCTTACCAGTTAGCTACTTGATAATTAGTTCATTTTAGTTTTTACAAAACCTTTAAAACAGTCACTACACCATATATGGGCTCTGCCAACTAAATATCAAAGTGTTGGCACTAAAGTGTTACCATTTGAATATAGCAAATTGACTTGAGCCAACATTTATTTTTGAATGTTGACAAAAGCCTACCAATACTAACACATTTGTTACAATTATAAAAGTGTTGGCAAAAAAGTGATAAAATTGTACAATAAGGGGGAGGGAATGTCAGCACCAAAATTTTGGTGTATAGTGAACAAATAAAATAAATTAAATTAAATTAATCGAACAAAAATTAAGCTCTCTATTATCCTCTCCAACCAAACTGTCGCATAAATCCCTAGCACAGAAAATTCTCATCTCACTTTCCACTCTTCTACAAAATTAGGCATAAAAAACCCTAACCCATATCACTTCCTATGGTCATTTTTTCTCCGGCGCCTCCTCCTCCTTTATCTCGCTTTCGCGTTGTTAAGCACTCTTAACTACTCGCCTTTATTTTTTTTGGTTAATTTTCTCTAATTTTTCACCTTCGTCATCGCTTTTATCGTCGAAATCGCCACCTTCGTGTGAAAAGTTGTAGACAGAGTTAAGCAAATTTGCCTGGTGTTCAAGCGGAATCAGCATTGAGAAGGCACTACCACATTATTACTCATTTTTTCTTTTTTTCTCCCTTTCGTAATCTCAATTTTTATGCCACATTTTAGTTTGCAAACTTTAATTAATTTTGATTTTAATTAATTAATTGAAGCTCCACTTGTTTTCGAAATATGCATTGATGGCGATGTCTCTTTTAGAACACATGTTGTTGTAATCAAATCTCAATTTTCAGTTGTATGGGTTTTTGAAAGAAGAATAACATCATAGAAATGGTAGCAGAGACATATGTTTATTCTTCAAATAACTTCACTAATTCCTTCACCACTCAGTACTTACTTCTTTATTCTATATGCCGTTTATTTATACGTTTCTGCATATTCATATACTACTGACGTTGTTAGTTTGATATGTGCTGAGCTTTTAGCTTCATGCTACTAATTTTATATGAACATCTCTAGTTATTTGATTTTAAGGATTATTTCCTTTCTATTCTCTCTTCATTTATGTTTAGTTTTAAATAATGCTCTGTTAATTGTATTCTAATGAAGTTTTTTTCTTCTTTGTTTTTTTCCTTTTTGTATGTACTGCCTAAATTGCCTGATATATGTTTATTCTTGTTATGACCTAAAGATGTTGAATTGAACTATTATTTTAAATAATTCATACCTAAATAGATAGCTTATACGCAATTGTTGTAATTCTCATTGGGTACATGCATAGATATAGAAATATACTTTTTATTGGAAGACAATCTAAAGATTTAGTTGCTCTGCAAGTATCTGTAATGAGCTTTACATCAACTTCTTGATTCCTTGCTGCAACTTATGGAAAATGTACAACTTCTTGAAAGTTTCATTGTTGAAGAATAGAAAGAGAGGAATTTGTTTGATTATGTGGATTGGGCTACTTTATAATTTTGAGTTTGGTGTTTATAAAGATTGAAATTTGTTTCTGTTACAAGCCAACTTATTTTTCAATTGAACATGGAGTTTTTTCTTTTTCCGTGATGTTGTAGTATTTTACTATTTTTTAAATAATTTATGGCTCTGTTTTCTTTCTAAAAAACACTTATACTACACTAAACATATCATCTATCCCAGTTCCATTGGGTAGGTGACATGAGTCTAAAACATTAAGAAGTTACAAATTTAATCTTAATCATTACATGATGACACTGTGGCACTAATAGAAGAAGTATGCTTTTACGTAAAGAATAACCGAATCAAATATATATAAGCATCATGGTAAGTATTATGGATAATTTAGCTACAAAAGAATTTTATTTTGGGGATAAGCTAACTGGGGGACGTAGTTGGTAATATCATTCCATACTCGCTCTTTTTGGATTTTAGCTTGGATGATATTATAGAGTTGAGATATTGAATTCTATTTTACCTATTTATTTTGATTCTTTATGGTTTATAAAACACAAAAAAAGTTTCAGCCAGTAACTTGATTATGTCAATTTACACCCTCAACAAGTTAATTGACTTTGATTGAAGGCTTATAAACTGTTACCGTGAATGTCTTACCTTTCTCAAAGTGACTATTATAGAATATATTTCTTTTAATTTTCTTGTTGACAGTTGAAAATCTTGTCTTGTTTTTTATTTATAAAATGTTATTGACTTTGAATCCATATTTGAATTATTCTTGCAATGATATCATAAATGAGTAAACATGCCTGTTTTCTTGACATATGAAGTTATTTAAGTTGTGATTCATGAATAGTTGTTAATTTGGTATAGCAGGGATCAATTGTTTGGTTAATAAACTACTTGATGAGCTTTATCATGATAAATCTATGTGCTTCTGTTGATTTCTTTATTATCCCATGTGCTGCATAGAGTTCCTACTTTCTTTTCAGCTGTTGTTCATTTAATGAAGAACAAGCCTTATTGAGATTTTACCACAATTAAATATTGAGATTGATTTCTGATCACTTATTGTTATGCTCTCTTATTTTTGTGCAGAATGGTGCTGAGATAGGTTACGGGGCAAAAGTGTAGGAAATACTTGAGCAAGTTAGAGGAAGGTACGATTTGAAATTTAGGCCTTTATTTTTCTAAATGTTAATTACTTTCAGATGTATGCACAATTTCTTGAAAGAACCAACATATTAGTGCTCAGTTATTTCATATAATCTTTGTTTACTACCTATGGAAGAAACAACGAAAATGTGCATGTTTAACTATAATTGATTAGTGCTCAGTTATTTCATATAATCTTTGGTAGTCTGATATTTGCATTATGTGAATCTCAATATATTTGGCTGATATTTCATATATATTTGATTGTGGCATTCTGCCAAGATATTATATAGCCTGGTAGATTGTAATTGTTATATTCCTTGGAGCATGAGAAGTTGTATTTCCCAGTTTATTAGTTTTTTGCTAAACAAAGTCAATGATAGGATGCTTTAGCCATTTCAAAATGTTCATGCTTTTCTATAGATATTTTGCTCTAAATGTTCAGGATTTCTGCTATATTTTCATTTTATTTTATCTAAAGTTGCTATCTAGGTTTATTTCCTATTTCATGTAGAAAGTTTATTTTTTTTAATGTAGTAATTGACGTAGAAGATACAATGTGGCTGAAACTTCCTAAATATAGTAAGGGTTACATCAACGAAGTGAATGCTTTTCTTAAGAATGCATTTACCTACAAATACTTCGTTGGAGACCAATTGAGGTGCCCTTGCAAACAATGTCAAAATTCTCAATGGCACTATTGTAATGTCATTTACGATCATCTCATTTGCAATAGCGCAAACCCTGATCATGCCCCATTGATCTATGAAGTTTCTTGTCCAGATTCACACAACAATGTTAATGATATGGATTGTGAAAGAAATATTCCGCTAGGAGATGATATCGATGCAATGTTGCAGGTAACTTATCAAGGTGTGGTCAATTTGGAAGAAACAAATGAAGGACTTAGGAAAGGGCTGAATGCGGATGCACGAAAGTTTTATCAACTCATGGAAAATTGTGGTTTATCTTGGTGGCACGGGATGGAAACTAATAGTGTTGGTGTGAATAAGACTTGTGAGCATGATAGTCCGAAAATTCTAACAAAGGTAATGTATTATTTTCCACTAAAACCAAGGTTGCAGAGAATGTTTATGTCCAAAGAGTATTCTTAGCTTATGAGATGGCTTGCAGTAGAACAAAAAAATGATGGAAAGCTAAGACATCTAGCTGATGGCGAGGCATGGAAGAGGATGGATACCAACTATCCTCATTTTTCTTCTAAAATTTGAAATGTTAGATTGGGTTTAGCATTTGATGGGTTCAATCCTTTTCGTACAATGAGTATAACTCATAGTACATGGCCTATTATTTTGGTCAATTACAACCTACCCCCTT
>CATIWQ010426732.1:0-29229 GCA_949673415.1 Euphorbia schlechtendalii
TAATAATATAACTTAAATATATTTATTTGAAATTTAAATTTATTGTCCTATTATAAGTGACATTAATTTGACGTTAGTACATTTAAGAAATTACATTATGTGATCTTTACGTATCATATTTTGTTATTTGTAGTCTTATGCAAGGAGAGAAAGTTTCACGTAGTCCGAGATTAATGAGGTGTTAGACATTTTCGCTTCTTATATGTTAACTCATCTATTGAATAGTTAGTTTGTTTTAATTTTGAAGTGTTAGGCTATAAGGACTAAATGTATCAAAGTATATATGTAATATATTGTGTGATCCATTAGAATTTGTTGTTTCATTTTTATTTTGAGAAATGTAATGGAGTTTTGAGAAATATATATTGGTACATTTTACGTTTTTTTACATTTCAGAGAAATGGAAAACAGCTGAAAATAATTAAAAAAAAATTGGTACGTGTATTGCGGACGGTTCTCTTAAAAAACCGTCTGCAATACTTACAATGTGGACGGTTTTCTTATAAGGACCGTCCGCAATACTCACAATGCGGACGGTTCTTATAAGAGAACCGTCCGCATTGTAAGTATAGCGGACGGTTCTTTTAAGAGAATCGTTTGCAATACACGTATTCCGGACGGTTCAAAACCGTCCGTATTGCTTCTGACCAATGGCGTCGAGGCTTATGCGGACGGTTCATAACCGTCCGGAATAGCCCAACAGAACCGTCCCTAAAAGCCATTTCTGCACTAGTGATGTTGTTTTGGGTAAACGTAAATTTTCTATTTATTTTTTCGTAAAGCGGACGACAACAACGGACTCAAACCGTGAAAACAAGTTATATTGCAAAAGTCGGTCATCGAAAAACGTCGGGGAAGCGGCGCGTGTATAACACTCGCCGCCCACCTCTACCGTTCACTCACCAACGCATGTAACACATGTGCCGTTACTTTGTAATGGTTAGACACGTGGCAACATTTCGCCATGCGTTTGTCGATCAATCCATGTATGGTTTGATCGACCAATGGCTGATTACCACGTGCCAGTCAGCCCACGTGGCAATCAAACGTGTTGACTGCCACATGGCATTCATTGGACGGTTAGTTAGTTGTTTTCGCGATTTTTTCACCTAAACAATGTCGTTTTGCTTTGAAATATTTTATATTTCCCCAATTTTCATATTTTTGGATTTAATGGTGACTTTTACAGAATTATTTCAGGTTCAGAAAATATTGTTTTCTATTTATTTTGTTTTAATAAATGCTTAAAAATTGTAGAAAATTATTTTTTGAATTTTCAAAATATTTTCTATTTGGTTAGAAAATAATTTAGAACCTACTGAAAAATAATTGAAAAATTTTCATATGTTTATTAATTTGGATAATTATTTTCTTTATATATTTGTATTAGTTACATAAATATATTAATTGAAAATATACCATTAATATTCAAATTAATTATTATATAATGGTTAAATTTAATTATACATGTGAGGAATAATATGATTGAATATATTTTAGTAATATTTTTATGTCTTTTAATTATTTGTGTGATGAATATTTGAATTATATATGTGTTATATAAGTTTGATTAAGTATTTTTAGTAATTTGCTTAAATAATCAACCATTTATAAATGATTAAATTATTTTATTTTTGTGAAAAATCTAAAATATGACAAAATTTATTTTTGTTAATTATTTATGTGATAATTAAACATTAATTTATACATGATATAAACTATATAAATATATTGTGGTAATATATTTTAGTTAATTATTTATGTAATGATTAACATTGACCTTTTGACATATGTTGTAGATGATAAATAATGATGTAAACCTCATGTAATCCCAAGCTTCTATACAATGGTAAAGAGCTAAGAGGAATTTGAGAAAACTGGTTTTCAAAAGTGTACTTATTATATATATTTATAATATATAGTGTATTATGTTTTTGTGTCTATTAATTTTATTACATTGTAATATATGGTTTTACAAATCTAATTTCAATTTGTTTGAATGATCAAATTATGTAATAAATGGATATTCAGGTTCTTATAAATAATTTGATTTGTTATCACTAAGTTCGATTAAAGGAAATGACTCAAGATCTAATAAGTTGACCTATGGTGATCATTATGAACATCATAGTTGATGTTATAATAATTTTTAGGATTGTAATACTTAGTGTATAACTTAATTCCAACAAGACATAAAATAATTACACATGTTAAGTATATTATGTAGTAGTTGATAATATAAGTCATTGTCATTTGTTTAGCACCATTAATATGTGTTTGTTTGTTTGTTTTTATTTTTTAATTATAAGTTTTATGCATGTTTTGTTATTGAATAGTTTTTGGATTATGTTTTATTATGCTTTAATCTATTTGATTATTTGATTTGTATATCGTTATCTATTTTATACTTCATATTTGTTTGAAAATATATAAAATATGTAAAATACTTAAATCCTTAATAAAAATTTTAGGATTAATATACCCTATTGAATCCCAAATTAGTTTCAATAATTACATTTAATAAGTTATCCAATACTAATCGTTAAATGTCATTAATTAAGTGAACTAATTAAAGACAATAGGTTCAAAGTGCATCTAATGATATAGCTTATAGTTAAAGGAACTACAAAAATAATAAAAACACATATAATTACTATTGTACAATGAATCGAACTGAATTAATTGCAAGTGTTTTCACCTGGTGGATGATAGCGTATTTATATCTTTTTCGATAGTGGGGTTTATGCTTACATTTTCTTGAAAAGTTTGTATTCAAGTAAATAGTAATTAACACACAATGGCTCATAATAATTGGCTTAAATCCTCGTATACGTGTTTAGTCTTATTGTTACTCATTAAAACTTATCAGTAATGGTTTATGCTATGAAATTTTTTGTAGCAGACTTAGATTCTTAATAGTAATTATTGGGTTATCTGGAGGTTAAAGTTTGAGTTTGTGTTGGAGGAATAAAAAGTTCTCTTATACTTTGAACAATGTTGTGTATGAGTTCAAAGAGACTGGCACAAACCAACTCAGGCATGACAAGAATCTATTTCTTTCATGGGGGAGGAAGAGTTCGATGACCTATATCATTTTACTTAGTGCCATAAGTGATATAGTTGTTACAATTCATGTAAGAGAGACATGTCAAGTTTGATCACTAAATTGAAAGAAGTTCTTACTAGTGATCGGTTCTTTGTTTTGAGTGGGAGCACATTGATGCACTTAATTCATTCTTAAGAATTAGTTCATTAATGTAGTTACAAGCTTCTTGGAAATTATAGAAAATGTTGTTCTGATATCCAAGATTCTTCCTAAATGCATTTGACATAAGGAAAATCTTAATTAGATAGTTATTAAGACATCAAATGCTAACTTACATTAGAATATCTAAAAGGTGAAGAAGAAAAATGCAAATGGGTCTTAACCATTTAAACAAAAATTTAATGGGTTCAAAGGTAATAAATAGTAAAATCACAAAGGTGATATGGTAATTTGCCACTATATAGGCATTGTGTAATAGATCACTAAGCCCACCTGGTATGCATGATATATTCTAAAGTGAATTTTATTGTACTATGCTCAATGTTGTTGATGAATCATATCCTTTGTGGATTATTGATTCAAGTGCAATATGTGACATGAGCACGGATCACAATACCTTTGCGTACTTTCGGCAACCTATATGAGAAATATTGAAATTTATATAAACATCAAAATGAGTTGAAGTTCTATAGATTGACACATATATACTGTATTTGCAATGAGTGCAAATCCAATAGCTACATGATGCATTGTATTCTCATATTATTTGTCAAAATTTTAAATTTGTGATTTGGTTTAATGAACAATAGGCTCATCTTTGAATTTTTCCAATGATTAAGTTTCTTCATTCTTAAACTATAGATTTATGAGTCTTGTTTCTAAATAAATGATTTTATCGTAATGAATGTGCATTACAAATTATCAAGTGGATAATGTTTTTTTTCACAAACTGATAGATAATTTATAATGATTAAAATTATCACTATGTGATGAGTTCCGTTTAAAGGAGATTTAACTTATAATCCATTTCAAAAGGAACTAGAACTAAAATCAATTACAACTTATTCATTCTGATATAAGTGATTCAATAGATGTGAGAGTAAGGCACAAGCATAAGTTTTCATCACATTAAATTATGTACATACTTGTTTTGACATCATCTATTTTATTACGCATAAATCTAAAGTTTGTAGCTATTAAAAGATTTATGAATCTAGTAGTAAATTCAAATGGATTTGACTGTAAAGCATTTTAACTGAAGTGGTAAAAAGTACTTTTCAGTTAAGCTTACAATACTATGTGATGAAGGGATTGAACATTCATTGCTTATTCCCTATACTCTATAGAAGTATAGAGTTCATGAAAGGAGAAATTAGATTCTTCTTTCAATGGTAAAGTATATGTACTGAACATTGTACCTTCAAAGTCTGTCTCTTCCAACTCATATGTGACATGGAATGGAAGTATATATAATTTATCCTGGTTATGACATTAGAGTTGTATCACTTACTCCCACACTACTTTAACAATTTTGAGAAAAAAAAACCAAGAGGTAGATGGAGTGTCATTAAAGATACTCTAACATATCAAAACAATATGTTTTTGTTGGGTAGATTGCCAATAGATCAGTAAAAATATGAGTCACAAAACAACAATTTCTTAGAAATGAGTTCTATAAATTAGGTGTATTAGGTAAAAGCATGTCATTTTATTAAGATTCTTGAACTTAATGTTTTGAATATATCTTCATGTGGGAGTGATTCAAATGTATTGGTTGATAATGATCACATTAATAAAGGATCTTGTTCCATGGGGGAGCCAAGAACCCAAAGGGTTATGGGTCCAAGTGAGAGCCAATGTTATTAGTCTAAATGGGAGTCAATATTTTTAACTCAAGTGTGAGCTTAGATCATTGTTATATTTCTGACTCGAGAGAGAGCATGAAAATGAGCTTTAAAGGAAGAATTCCAAGATATGATAAATATATGAGACATATTTATGAAGATTCAGAGTCTATGTAATAAAATGGGATATTGTTCCAAACCCTGATAATTAAGTGTATAAAGGGAGATGAATAGTTATGTGTGATGGAAGAAGTATTAAGTTAACTTACCTGAAGGACATAAAAATATTGAGAATAAGTGAATTACCAATGTAAAGTAAAAGCATTAGGCTTATAGTTAGGGATACGTATATTCAAACCGATAAGAATATGTTGTAAGAATATATTCTTTCTAATTACGAATATTACATTTATATGAATTATTTTAACTTTAGTAGTTGTATTTTCCTTAAAGTTACATCAAGTAGGTGTGTAGACCTCTATTCTCAGTGGAGAATTGTCATGAGAGATCTATATGAAAAATTTTAATAGAATTTGTCACATAGATTTGTAAACACAAGGTTTCTTAAATTGGATAAGTCAATTTATAGTCTCATGAAGTTTTAAGGTTATGGTATTTAAAATGGTAAATGGGAACCATTGTGTATGTACAATACTAGTGAAAGATTGGGTGTTGAGTAACTTCGAGATATAAGTCATGGAAAGGTCTGCATAGGTCCTAAGATCCAGATTCAAATGAATGGATAAGATAATTAGTATCATTGTCTCTGGAATCTTACACAAAAAGAGTTTGAGAAAGATTTGTTATGTAGAATTATGAACTCATAAGTATTCCGAATATTATGAATATGATTCTTAGTGTAAGCATTTATCCAGAAACTCTTGTCAAGTAGGAGTATATGAAAATGTTCCATATGTTGACATTATATATGCTATATTATACTCTAGACCCAATATAACTCATTTTTGTGTGAATTGAAGTAATATATTAGTTTATTCCAGTAATAGAACATTGGAAGACCGTCAAGAAAATTGTAAGATACTTGTGAATGACCATTGGTTATGCTCTAATGTATTGAACCAAGGAAATAGGCCTTATAGAATACATATGTCCATTCTAGCTAAGGTTAAAGCTGAAATAGAGTTTTTCTAGTTATAGTCAGAGATTTTGTTTGATAAAAGAGACTACAAATCCTTCTTATGCTGAGTGCTTCAATCAAAATGTTGACTATTTATAAAAATAGTCAAACATTGATATCTTATGCAATAGACCCGAGGAGAGGTCAATATGAGGTATTTATCTACTCATTGCATGCTTGTAGATTCGTTTATGAAGTATGTCTCTGAAATATGTATACGTGAAATATTTTAAAGAGTTAATTATGTGTAGGTTATATTTATTCGATTACCTCATTTATTATACTCTTCAAATCATGAAAGATATTGTGATAATATAAATGAGTTTTATTCTATGAGCAATGTATGTGTATGTGCATGTTATATAAATATATTAATTTTTCTTTTATAGCATGTCAGATAGAGAAGTAGCCCACTCACATGAGTGTTTACCCTAGTGTTATCACAAAGACACATACTAGGATGAGATTGATTTTGAACATACTATGTGTAATTTGGGAACCTGTTCAAAATCGTGAATCAACTTGTTGAGTAACAAGAAAATCACATTGTATCGAACATTGTATACTAAATTTAGAAAGGAATCATGTAAGAATTGTGTAGTTCACATGACAATTGGCCATGTTTCGTCTGAACAGCTAAAAATAGTTCATATAGTAGAATAAGGTTAAATGCTAGGAAGCATTATAACTGAAAACTTTATATGATGTTAGTTGATATGATAAGACATGTACTCCTTTATAAGGGTAGAAAGTAAATAACACCATGACACATTATCAAATTAGGAGAGGAATAAGTCCTTGAGATAACGTGTGCTTAGCAGTCATGAGATGAGAAGTTTGTATGTTATAAAAGGATCTTAACTTCTCTAATGTGAGACTCGGTCAATTAAACTAAAGAGTTGTTGGACCTTACCCTCAATACTACTGAGTTATCTTGTGAAACAAGAACAAGTAAGGGAGATTTGATTAATCACCAAGAGATTGTGATTAGATTTGATCTAGGAGAAATTGGTTGGTGGACCGCACTAGTTTTGTATGGAATTGATACCTTGAAAGGAAGAATTGACCAATTGTACATTAACCATAGTTCTGTCAGTTCACCGGTTAGCCTATTATTACAATTGTTGTAAGATAGTGAACAACGGATTAAGGCTTCTAAGATCCAAACGATGTGGAAGTGGGTGATTTTCAACCAATCTAGGGTAAAGCATACGCACTATATATCAATGTGATATAATATTAAATACTATATATTAACTTACATGGTTGAGTATCATTCAGAATCGTCTTGGTAGACCCGAAACGGATGCAAGATATTTTCTGTATACTAGATGTTAATCTATTTGGTTAAGTACCACCCGAGATAGTCTTGACAGACCCTAGGTGCAAGACAAAGCGTTCCTAATAGTATGCCGGTCACACGACTTCACAGCATATAGAAGGTTTGATAACCTTATACGTAATGTGACCTGTCAAGTGCTAGAGGGAAATGCTAAAATTCCCGGTCAGCCCGTGAGCGGGTCAATTGAGTCAAAGGATCCAATTCAGTTTAGGTATTTGGAATAAATTGAAAACTTATGGAACTTTAAAGAATTAATTGTAAATAATCAAAGTTTTAATTGTAATTAATTCATTTCTATTTCCTATAAAAGGAAATGGAACGTATAATATGCATATAGAATTTGCAAATTGATCGTTATCAATATTCTACGTTGTAGAAGTTGTGGACAATAATTGTTCTCTGATAACAGTGAGACAATTCCTATTCGACTTTACAAAGTGTCGTTCTTTGATTTTCCGGCACGGAAAAATGTTAGAATCCGAATTTTGTTTCTATTTCCGATTTCCTTCACTATCGAATTCAAAGTATCTTGTAAATTATCTAAAATTCTATCATCAAATATATATATTTGAATGAGTGTATCTATTTTTTTCTAAAATTATAAATTCTATTCCTCCAACATAAATATTTCTATATTTTTTAGATTCTCTATATGATATTTTTGATAATTCTCTCTTAATGTTTTCTTCCTTTATCAAATTAATTCTTGCTCTAACATTAATAGTAGTTGTAGCTATTCTCATGTTTTTTTGCAATACATCTTATGTTCTTGTTTCTATCAAACCATTTTGTTTTAAATATCTTATTTATAGATAACTCTTCTTTTTCTTCTCGCATTTTCTGATAAATATCCAGCTCAAAACTGAAAGTCTGAGTTACACCGCCTTCATAATTATGCATCTGACAAAACAAATTTTTGTCTCTTATTTCTTTATTGTCTTCCATTAAGCAACTCATTAGTAATCTTGTAGCTTTCACTTATTAGTTGTTAATGTATTTTTATTTCCTATAATAATGTTTTTAATTCTTCTTCTAATTCTATAATTCTTTTTTGTGACTCCACCCTATCTTTGTTACTATAGATCAACCTGTCATGTTCTACCATTACTTGTCTATCTTTTAATTCTATTATTTGTAATGCTTTTCTACAACTTATAATAAGTTGATTAGTATCCTTATTATATGTTAATGGGCAATTAGCAACAACTTTAAAAGTTTCTAATGATAGAGAGAGAATGCATATTATTCTAATGGAAATTTGACTGTATAATATTAATGGGTAATATGCTAATATAGTAATTAAATAATATTGAGTGGATCCACTTTAGTCTTCAAAATGGGTCAACATAGTGACATGTACAAGGTAATAGGTTAAACGGACATACTGAAAGGTAACATACAAGTTTATGTATGATAATGAAACTAAACAAAGTTCGTATAACAAATTGAGAAAATTAGTATAGTCGATGTATATTATGAGTGAAATTAACATTCTGTAAAGCCAAAAGTTTTTTTATAAGTGGCTATTATATCTTATGATGTGTTAGTACATTTTCAGGTTGTTGACATGTATAATGCTCAAACGCATAATCTACCAAATAGTCAAGGCGACAATGAAGATGATGAGTAGACTTTTGCAGCACTCCAGGTAATTTTCAGTTTTTCACGGTAACGGTCAGCACCATTGAATGAAAATTGAAGCCAAGACAATCAGATGAAGGAGGATAATATTATCTTGTCTCTGCAAATTCAAATGTAAAAGGTTATGAAATATACACCAAACTGATATCCCCACGTCTTAGCAGGTTTGGAAATGAAATGGAGCACTATTTCATTACTCCATATTTGAAGTGGTTGAATTTTTTTATTTTTTAAAATGGATTTTAAAAGAACATTGTATAATAATTATTATAAAGAATTGGCTTAATGCATCTACACCCCCTTAAACTTATCCAAAAAGGGTTGTTGCCACCCTGAATTTTGAAATGTGACAGATAACTCCCTAAACTTGTCTAAAACGCATTACTTTACCCCCTCGTAAAAATATCGACTACAAGAAAAAGAAGATGAAAATGACGGGCCAAGAATCGATATAATAATATGATTAATTAAAGAAAATATTTAGAATAAAGATGAAGTTTTGAAGAAGACGAAGAACATATATTAGGGATTTTGAATGGTAAGAATTAGAATGTTAGGGATTGTTTTTATTCATTTTCTATTCCACCAACGTACTTCACGCGTGTGTATTTTGATGATCATCCACGTAGCAAGCCAGGTCAGAATAGGGGGGGTAAAGTGACCGTTTTAGACAAGTACATGAGGCAATCTATCACATTTCAAAGTTCAGGGTGTCAATAGCCATTTTTGGACAAGTTTAGGGGGTGTAGATGCATTAAGCCTAAAGAATTTTGTTATACGTATCTTTTATAATTTGAAACAATTTTAATTTAATTCAATTTTGAGTGTTTCTGTATTTAAATAATTAAGTGTTAGAGATGATCAACACTCATACTGTACTTAAGTTAAGCTTCTCCAATCCTACAACGTGTAAAAGGTTATGCATGGCTTAATACATCACCAACCCCCTATACTTGTTGTTCTTAAAAGTCAATATATCTTCTTGAATTTACAAAGATTTCACATAATCCTCTAAACTTGTTAAAAGTAATTCTCATAAACTATTGAACTTGTTAAAGTAGACCTTATGGCCCCCTAAATATTTAAAAGTGAACCTCATAACCTAATGATATTGACATGCCGAATATTGTCCCACAAAAATCTTTGATTCAATGTCCAGCAAAACATTTTTCGAGTCAATCACAGCAGCATAATATTTGGCAAATGTTGAGAGCAAACGTGGGAATAGAAGAAAGAAGCCGTGATGGCCAAAACCCTAGCCTAAGCGTCTAAACCCTAATCCGAGAAAATAAATAAACTATGTCGAAAATATAAAAAACCACTAGAAAATAAAGCACAAAATCACGCCAATAGTCTGCAAAATCTCGGAATCTTACCCATCTGTTGTGAATCCGTAACTTTTGGAGCTAGAAACCCTGAAGAAAGAGATTCGAAGTCTTTTTTGTTTGATTATTGATTGGAAAAGGCAGGAAAGAGGATTTTAGGTGAGGGGAACAAGATACTCGAGAGTTAGACTTTTTATTTCTAACTCGAACCCAAAAAGGAGAAGAGAGTTTCGAGAGAAAAAGTGTCATAAAAAGGATGTAGAGATTTTCTTAACTTTTTCTCAAAAATTCCAAAAGTTTCTCTCTAAGAATTTCCCAAAAAGCTTAAAGTTCCAACCCTATAAAAAATCTAACTTTTAGACTTATATAGTGGTCGGTACAAATTATAAATAAGTGAAGGGTGAAGGGTATTTTTGAGAAAGGAAAAACTAAAATAAGGGTAAAATTGGAGAAAAGGATTTTTGGAGTGGGTTGAAAGACATGCCCTACCACGTAGCCAAGATCGGGACCGGCCCGACATAGTGAAATGCCAGGTTGGGATCGGCCCGACGTAGTGAAATGCCAGGTTGGGATCGGCCCAACCGGTCGGCACCAGCCCAAAGGGGCAGGCCGGTACTAGACTGGTTAAGACCGGTACTGGCCCCCGTAGAGGGCCGGTTCAAACCGGTCCTGGTCTGCCTACGTAGACCAGGACCGACCTATTGAGGCATGATGGTTCTGACATAGCTGAGGCCAGCACCGGCCTATTGACGTAAGGCGATGAAAGCGTCGGTTCCGATTCCAAGAGGACAGGCACCGGGCCGGTTCTACCTAGACGAGCAGTTTTCTTTTAGTTTTTTCATTTTTCTAATGATTTTTTTTCTGAATTTTTATGATTTTTCTATTGTTTTTGAATGATTTTGAGTTGGTTTTGAACAGTTTTGGCTTCCAAAAGATCCAAAGATCTCCTCCGAATGTCTCGTAACCTCAAAGCTGATTACCTCAAAAGAAGAGGCAAGTGAAAATATTTCTCATCATCACTTTGTGAGAGGAAAGAATCTCGTGCTCACAAGTATGTATTTGTGAAGTAGTATAACGGAACACATACATGCACATATAGCAGTGAAATGTAGATGTAAATGATCGTATGCTAGGAGTTTTACATTGTAAATGCTTGACTAAACTTAATGTTGTGTTAACTAGCTTAGTAGAAACTGAGTGAAATGTAACCATGATTTTGGGACACAAGGTTAAGATACCTTAGAACTATGCTCGTTATTAAGTTAAGACGCATCACTATTTAAAGATAGACTTAAACTGTTGAAAGGAAGATCTCGCCTGCTTTCTTTATTATTGTTAAACTTTAACTCAAACTCTGGTTTATGCTTTTAGGTATTGTCTTTTATACTACTGCATTCAAACTCTCAACTCAATTTAAGAAAAAGAAATAACCTAACTTTGACCCGATTACTAGGGAATTCTTTAAACTATTTACATGCTCTTCGTGGATATGGCACTTATGCTTGCCTTCCTACATATGACCTTACTGTACTTGCTAAGAGGTACCTTTTAGGAGCAAGACCTTGTCTAGGTGAACCATTGATATACCTTAACAATCGAAGTGTTGTATTCCAATGTGTTGGATGTGGTTCTCCCATAATTGACTAAGCATTTGTACGTTGTATAATATTCTAGACATGTCACTATTAAGTAACTGAGGCGAGCAACAAGCCTTCTGCATTTAGTTGTTTCATGTAGCAATTGTCCATCTGTTTCATTGAGTTTCATCTACTATTCCGTATGAAATTTCTCTAGTTTGGCTCCAAGTGAACCTATATCCTGTAGTATATTAATGCATACTTTCAATGGGAAATAAAAATTCCTTGTCAGGATCATGAAAATTCTACGCTCAAAAAATATTTTAAGGGACCCAGATCTTCAATATGAAATTACTTAAGTTGGCTCATTTTGTATTGGCTATATCATGCCAACAAAATGTCATCATGTAAATGAGCACTGTAGTAAAAAGATGTACCTTGAACCTTTTTGAATAAATTATACTCAGTCTTAGATTGAGTGTATCTTGCTCTTATATGGAAATGGATGAGTAAAAATAAATTGTGTGAAGCTTTATGAGTCCATAAAGGGACTTGTGAAGCTGGCATACCAAATTCTTCCCCAGTCAACAAAGTTCTGGTGGAGGAGTCATGCAGACAACCTGTTGCAAATCACTGCATAAAATGCATCTTGCACATCTAATTGATGGGTATTCCACCCATGGGTTGCGATAATTGTGACCAAGCATCTTAAAGTAGTTAACTTTTCTATTAGTGAGAAAGTTCACCTGTAGTCAATCCCCTCAACCTGTGTATAACCTTTGGTAGTGAGGCGAGCTTTGTAGCGCTCGATGGAACAACCGACAACTAGTAGGCTTTTGACTTGTAGGAAGAGAAACAAGACTCCAAGTATGGTTACATTCTAAGAGTTGTAATTTGTTATCCATAGCTTTTTGCCAATGAGGATGCAAAACGGTTTTGACATATGAAGTGGGTTATACTCGTGTGGTAATTTGAACTAAAGAGGTTCTTTGTTTAGGTGAAAATTTAGAAAGTGTCATGTAATTGGTAATGGGATGCCTGAGACTGTGAATTTGACTTGCTTAAGGAACAACGTGATTGGCTCTAGGTGACATGAAGTAATTCTGATGCCAACTTAGTTTATGTTTTGTGCATGTTGATCGTCGAAGCGGTTGATCGTAAGGAAGAGCTACTAAAGGTGATGGAACAATATGAGAATTAGGTGGAGAAATTGAAAGTGAATTATTAGATGTAGGTGCTATCGGTGATGAAGTAATATTCGAGAAATAATTTGAAGAAGGAATAGAGGGACTTGGATCGCTATATAAGTCCAAATTTGTTGAAGGCGGGTATTTATTAATGGAAGGAAAAGAGGGAATTTGATCATGATTCATAATTAATTATGGTTGAGGTAGACTTGGTAATGAAGTTGAATTATCCCTAGAAAAAGGGAATAAAATTTCACAAAAGTGTACATCACGACTAACAAAAAATTGATGTGTAGTAAGATCATATAGTTATATCCCTTTTTTCCATTGGGGTATCCAATGAAAGGGTGAAATTTTGAGTTTTAGATATACATTGGTGGCATAACATTGACAGCAAAAAACCTTTAGGTAGTCTAAATTTGGACATTTGTTATGTAAACGTTCTTATGGTGTTTGATTGGATATGACAAGTGTAGGAAGTCAATTTTTATTATGTATACAACGGTGAGGACACATTCTCCCCAAAATGTCAAGAGAACATTTGATTGTAACAGCAGGGATTGAGATACGTTAAGAATGTGACGAGGTTTTCGTTCCCCAAGACCATTTGTTGTGGAGTATAGACACAAGTATTTTGAAGTTCAAACCATGGTCATGAAGAAAGGTTTCAAGAGGTTGGATTATGTTCCGTTATATAGGTTCTCAACATCTTAACAAACATGTTGAATTTTGTATGAACAAACTGGATAAACTTTGTTAAAAAATATTGAGTTTCCGACTTATGTCTAATTAAAAATAACCAAGTGCAACGTGTATAGTCATTCAAGATGGTGAGAAAAAAACGAGTTCCCAAGTGTGTGGCTTCTCAATGAGGCCCCATACTCCACGGTGTAATAAATCAAAAGGATTTTTAGTTGTAATAAAACTAACAGGGAAAGGTTATCTTATCTATTTCACTAAATGGCAGACACTACAATTATCATGAAAATCATCAAAATTGTATTCAAGGATACTAAATGAGAAATTAACTTAAAACAACAATGAGACAGATGTTCAAAGCACATATGCCATAGAACAGGTGAGCTAGAAGCTTGAAAGGAATGGATGGGTTAAAGTGTTGGCATCATGTGATAAAGTCCTCCATGTTATTTACCTGAGGCAGTTGTGTTCCCCGCCGTCAAGTCCTGCAAAGTACACGAGTCAGGATGTAGTATAATGCAACAGTTGAGATCTCTAGTAATTTTACTTGCTGAGATTAAATTTAAGCAAAAGAAGGAAACATATTACACATTTTTAAGGATCATGTTAGGATTGAATTCTATAGTTCCAATTTGTGTGATTGGAGTAGTGATTCCATTTGGTAAATTAATTGAATGTATGGGTTGTAATTTAGTATGTTCAAAAAGATATGATTTCGAAGATATATTGTTAGTAGCACCTCTATCTAGAATTCATGGGCTTTTATAACTAAGTTGGCATAGTTTTGGATTACGAAAACAAACATGATGTGTTTGCATGCACGTCATTTTTACTAGTAGGGTTGTTTGATTGATTGAGGACATCACCTGTGCTATTTGAATCCATGGAAGTTATTTGAATTTTTTTCCTCCCCTTTCTGAGAAGCTTTGGATAAATGTTGAATAAACTTTAATGAGATGAAAGACAAAGAGTTTTGTTTATGAATGTGTTCATTATTATTATAGTTCGCTGATTTTGAGTGGTACATGACTTTGTTTGATACATGTATTTAGTTTGAAGAATCATGTTATTTTGAAGAGTTGTAATGCTTCATGAGGAATCACTTAGTTTAGTATATATAGCTTATGTAATTGGATTTTATACAAGAACAAGAAATACTTAAAGAGTGTGAATTACAAAGATCAAGTTTCTTGATTGCCTAATGTGTTCGAGTGTTAGTTTACAAATTGGTATTAAAGCACATGGTGAATGTAATGAGAAAATTATCGGGACTCCGATTGACAAAAAGAAACTATGAGAATTGGAGCATTCAGATGAAAGCTCTTGCCAGATCTCAAAATCTTGGGAAATATTTGAGATTAGTTATGTACAACCAAAATCTATCGCTACATATTTAGAAACTCAACTTAATACATTAAAAGAAACAAAATCAAAGGATAAAATGACATTGTATATGTTGTTCCGAGCTATTGACAAATCATGCTTTGAGAAGATTGCGACCACAAAAACCTCAAAAGATGTGTGGGACATCTAAACGAGTATGTATAGAGGAATTGATTGAGTAAAGCAAATTCTCTTGCAAATTCTATTAGACATGATGTATGCCCTAGGGAAATTAGGGCGATATATCTTTATTAGTTATAATGTACAAACACTTTTCAGATTATTGTTATCAATAATAAAGGCATCTTTGTTTTTTTTCAAAAAAACCTCTAGAGGAACGATGTGTTCCTCCATTAGAAAAAGATCGGGCCAGGTCAAAATTTCGGGGCTAATGTCCCAACTAGGTTAATATGTTCGCTTGCCTACAAAACACGCACCCCTTTTTTAATTCATTAATTAAACAATCTCCAAAGGAGAAATCAAGTACAATCAAGCAATGTGGGTTGATAAAAACGTCACTTACATCGAAAGGTAAAAAAAGCATATTACAAGAGAAAATAAACCTAAAATGATAATAGCTCGCTGGAATGATATCCACTCCACCATCTTCATCTTCATCTTCGAAGATCACCTTGCTTTTTCTTCACTAATTATTCCATGCAATTAAGAACCAAAACGACGTCACGAAATCCCTACATGATCCGGCTCGGGAAAGAGCTCGTCAACACTCCACAAAAGAATATCTCGATTCCGGATTTGTCACAACTACCTCGAACATTCGAAATAGTTCACACCAAGTAGACCAAGCTTTCGAGCAATGAAACAATGCATGGTCAGTTATCTCAAAGAAACTACAAAAAGGACAGCAATCATTCTCTAAACAACCTCTTTGAAATAGGAATGCTTTTGATGGAATTCTTCCATACCAAACAAGCCATCCAAAGAACTTAATCTCCGGTATAAAACACGACTTCCAAATGAGCTTAAAATCCATAAGTATCTCCCGATTCTCTGAAGCATAAATATGCTTGTGAAATCCCCCAACCGTGAATTTTCAGTCCACTTCAGCCCCCACTTGAACCCGTCAACAACACTATCAAAGAATAGGGTTGGGTCTCTCTAATTGACCATCCGAAACACCATCATCATGCATAACAATATTCGGGTTTGATTACGTAATCGAATCCTTAAGTTGCAAACACCTCTCTCGATGATTCGCTCGCTGATTACTTTTCCAAAACGACCTTACAAAGGGTGTCGTACTATAAATAAATTTGAAGCCCTCCAAAATCGAACACCACTTTCGATTGCATATAACGAATAGATCCTCAAAAAGTACCGCTAGAGAAACATTTGTGGTCCAATTATCGAACCAAAAGGATGCTTCAGCCCCGTTTCCAACCTTTACACTCATATTTGACTTGAAGATATTCCACAATTTAGAGTTTGAAACACAACACACTATAACTCCCTCCCCACATGAGAAATCCCCCTCAAATGTTCCTTTTCTAAAACAGCCCAAGACTTGAAGCCATATCTCTTAACACATAATTCATACAACAACGAAGCTTTATTGATATTCCTCATTTTCCAAGCCAACTTCAACAAAAGGCTACAATTGACTACCTTGAAATCCCTTATATAAAGTCCACCATCACACATAGGTAGCGATATTGTATCCCATCCCACTTTACATAACCCCCTCATCATCGCATCACCTTTCCATAAAAATTTCCTCATAAGTCGAACCAACTTATCATTCACCAATGATGGAAGCCTATAAATCGAGAGTACATAAATTGGTAGCGATGCAAGTACCGACTTTATTAAAACCACCATTCCACTATATGATAAACATTTCCCTTTCCATCCTTGTAAACAATTATGGAACTTTGCTATTAATGGGTTCCAACTTGACATTGGAATCCATTTATAGTTTAACGGGGTGCCAAGGTAAGCGATCATAAACTTTTCTACCATACACACAAGCAATTCGACACAAGATGCAACTCTATCTTCTGCCACAATAATTTCGATTAACGAGATTTTGTTGAAATTGATACTCAAACCCGATACCACCTCGAAGGAATTTAAAATCTCAACACCATCAAAAAGAGTGCCTCATTAGCCGGAATAAAACATAATGCATCATTCGCAAACTGTAGCAAGGAGATGTCTCTATTGGATCCATTAATTCAGAATCTAGGTAACATACCCATCTAAAAACTCACATCAAATAATTGTTTCAACCCTTCTATAGCTAAAACAAAAATAAAGGGTGAAATCGAGTCACCTTGTTTCACTCTTCATCACAAACAAATTGGGTTACACGGCTGCCCATTAATAAAAATTGACATTGTCAAGTTATTTCTACATTCGAAAAGCTATTTAATCCATGTCTCACAAAAATTCATTCTACATAAAACCGCATCAATAAAATCCCATGAAATACAATCATATGCCTTCCTAAAATCGAGTTTAAGAGCAAAACATGATTGCCTACTAGCATGGATAGAATGTATTATCTCCGTCACTATGAATGAGAATTTATGAATGCTTCTCCCCTTGACATAAGCAAATTGGTTTTCGAAGATCAATTCCGGGAGATAATGTTTTAGTCGTACCTCAATTACCTTTGAAATGATCTTGTAAATCCCATGACCAAAGAAATTGGCCTAAAATTATTCAAAGTTGATGGCCCCGGGACCTTTGGTATAAGGACGGTGAATGATGTTTTAATAGATATTGGCATGCCCCACGTTGTAAACAGCCCATTAAACACTTCCATTATACACGGTTTCAACTCATCCCAAAATCACTTATAGAAATAGAAGTTAAAGCCATCTAGACTTGTTGCCTTACCCTTATTACATGATCTAACCGCCTCCCATGCTTCAACCTTTGTGAACACATAAACCAGCCCCCGATACACCCCATCATTGACTTGCTGAAAGTTCAATTTCCTTAACGAAAACGGTATGGACTGCTTGGCCATAAAAAGTTTTTCTTAGTAACCTCTAATTTCAGCAATAATCAGCCTTTAGTCACTCTTTAATACACTGGTAACTTCTAATTACAAGAGGAATATCGTATAATCTCTTCCACTCAGAGGAATATCATACAACTCGTTATTATTAACAAAGTTTATAAACAATAACATAGAATTTGTTAAACCCCCTCCATATCGCTCCGAGCTATGTAAAACTTCATTGAAATCCCCACATACAATAACATCACGATAATCAGAAAGCACCAATGCCAACTCCTCCCAAAGCCAAGACATATCCCTTTGGTTGGTCGATCCATAAATAAAGACAACATGTGCTTCAAGTTGATTCAAAACAAATCGTACAAGCATCCACCTCACATTTATAATTACAACATTCCCTTGTATCATTGAAGAATTCCACGAGACAAGTAAGCCCCTCGACCGACCTTGTGAAAGCACAAAACAAGATAAAAAATTGTTGTGGCCCCAAAACTTCCGAATGATTTGATCATTAATATTATCTACCTTAGTTTCAATGAGATAAAAAAAACTATATATTCATCTTCTGAATTAAGCATCTAACAAAAAATTGTTTCGAGCTATTCACCACCCACCCCAGCAATTCCAAGATAAAAAGTTTAACGACATTAAAGAATTAAAAAACCTCGGTTACCTTTCCATGAATTCAACCCCTCCTCTCTTCAAGAGCCTTCACAATGACATCAACGTGTCACCCATCAAAACTTCCCAACCTCTCCCTGACCTTGAAAGTCAAAACTTCCTCACTAAACCTTTGCTTATTTTCACTAGCCCTTAAGATTATTCTATTCATGTTTAGAATGTCCGGCTACGAAGATTCTGACACCATACATAATTCCTCCCCTCAAGAACATAAAATTAAAACCGCTAGCTCGGTCCCTATAACAACAACCGCATCACAGCCTGCAACCACACCACTATCAGCAACCACTCCACCTCCAACAGCAGCATCACTGCCAGCAACCACTCTACTTCAAGCAGTTACGCCACTGCTAGACTTGGACACCCAACTATCGCTATTTTCCACTCACCTTCGAATCACTAGAGGAGCATAACAAACTCACTTTTTAGTGGCTACATCCCACTCCTTGATGAAATTTTACCATAACAATAACCTCATGTTCCCTAACTCTAAGCTTGAAGGTTCTCCCTTTCATACCAACTGGGATGGAAATAAGGTACGATATCATATCCATCCTTTCCGGTCTATTGAAATCACAGGCAAAGGCTATAATTCTTCCAAAACAGACACTAGTTTGTGTACTAATGGTTCACATAACATAGTTGGCGCTATTCTCATTAAATCAAGGTACATTAGGCATTCGGTTGAAGACGAGTCATTCGAGATGTGTGAAACCTTCAACATAATATGCACCAATACATGCCAATCTCCATCAATACATTTGCACATTACTTCTATCGATTCGAAGTCAAAAACCACCAAATCACCCCCCACAAGGGTTACAAAATCCACCGCAAAACCTCTCTCTCTAACCACGCTAAGGATTTCCCTTAAGTGCAAAATATTTATTAATTTAATCATGCATACTCTCGCTTTCCAATCAACAACCTCAACTATAAAATTTGTTCCTAACAACCTTTCCAATTCCCTAACATTTGCCACTTTTTCTGGAATATCACATTGAGTTACCGCAACACTTCCTTTATAGCCACCTTTACGATCTCGAGACACCACATTAGACTAAGAAGTTACTCCTTTGAATGAATCTTTAAAAACCTTCTCCACATACGGCTTAGTTACTACTTCCTTCCTCACCATCAGCATTGCTTTTGTCATTGAGTACCTTGTAACAGATGCTTGGAGTCTAATGACATTGATCGAGATTGAGTTCACTCGATAGAGCGTCTCTTGCACCGATAGGTTATCGCTAGGGGTGAGAAAACCAAAATTACAGTTCCTCCAATTCCTTTTCCTTGCAACATAGACGATCCTCGATATTCCAATCCTCTTAAACACTCATCTCATTGCTTCGTTATCGTAACTATTCGAGAAATTGTTTTAAATAAATCTTCATATTGATCAATCTATGATTATCGAATTGATCTTGGAAGTTGTTCCTATGTTCTGCTAGTATCATAACGACGGTTATGGTGACGCTTATCGCCATCAAAATTTTGGTTGTCGGAAAGGGGGTTCAATCGGTGGTGGCTATGGTTGAAAGGGTGGCTACGACGGCGGTTTAGGGTAGGGTTACGGAGCGACATGTTTTTGTGATAAAATTAAAGGCATCTTTGTTATTTATAAATTTTTATTTAAATTATGTATCTTGCTGGTATCATATATGTGTTATTATATATATTTGCATTGACAAGACAAAGTCCATGACTACTTCATGGCGTGAAAGTGCGAGGACATAGTGGGAGCTATGTGAAGTGAGAACTACACACACGTATTACTATGAATAGACTAAATATCCCTAGTCGTAGTTTTATTGAGACTAAACATCAATGAAGCAATCAGACTAGCATGTGTAGGCTTACTCCTTGGATTAGATCCAAGAAGCCGATCTCACTAGTTGAAGGTGGTACCTTGAGTTACACATGAATGTATCCAGGTAATACATTGGAGACCGTTATAAGATAGTCACTCGAAATAACTATATCCATGTGTTAGTGTTATGTCTTATTGAATTAGCAATACAAGTATCCTTAGATATGAGATATTGGTTACCTTGTATAGGAGTTTCTATACTTTGGGTCATACTTATTCATACCCTGGGGATCAGGATGATATGGGTGACTACGGGTACAGTGATGAACATCCTTGGTAAGCTGAGTAGTCAAGATGTGATCCATCGCTCCTAATATAGTGATATAATGGGGGATGTACCATATGGGCTCTTATTGCAGAGACACACTCATAAACCTCTAATCAAAGTATAAGATTGATAGAACGGGTTTCTAGTTAGTCTTGATACATTATAACAAGTGGTGTTCTTCGTGAACAAGTTTAATTCTATGATAGCTATGGCTATTACATGAGCTAACACTTAATCCGAGCTCACTAAACTAGATGGTACTTAACCTAATGGAAGGAGTGCATTGTATTGGTTACTATTGCATAACCGGATCAAGTCACAAGCATGTGACTTTTGGAGCATCGAGGGATCATACGCCTTTGCTAGAAAGCCCATTTGATCGTCTAGAGTTATTAGGTTCCATATCAGTTTGGAACACTGCGCCTAAAGGTTCCCGGATGGGAAGCCAAGTTTAGGTTAACCTCTAGCGACTTTATACTTCTGCATCCTATGAGGTCATACACTTTCGATCTTTACCGGACTAAGTAAAGAACCTAAAGACTAGGTCTATGCTGAGAATATTAAGATTGTCGAATTTGTTGGATGAATTATTAATTGATTGGACCAAATTAATAATTAAATGGATTAAAGGAGAGAATTGTGAATATTGCACTAAGCACAAGAAGGAAAATTTTCCCATTGTGAGTGGGTCCCAAACAAACACAGTTTATTCAGAGTGGGGCCTACACGGCTGACCCGTGAGCTAAAGAGCTCACAGGCCGCTAGCGTGCGGGCTAGGCCTACGCACGCTAGCAGGAAGCAGGCCTGCTAGTGCAACCCACAAGTTGGGTTTGTCTTATGAAGGCAGCGCACAACCCGCATAAGCGGGCTATGCGACGAGGGATTTGCATGGTTCAGCCCATTTGTGGGATGGGATTTTCTCATCCCACATTGATGAATGAGGGGATTTTCCTTCTCCTCCTTTTAAGGTACTTCAGCTCAACCTTCCTTTTTAAGTTCGACATCTTTTCTTCATAATTTTGTAAGATCCTCCACGAGTTTCTACATGCAATAAAGAATTATTTAGACTGCTCTTTCTATTTTGAAGGGAGCCTTCTCAGCTAATATTTTTGGGTTCATCTTCAAGCTATCTAGCAGTTACTTTCTACCAATGGGTTCTACCTCAATGGAGGTTTTGGTTGGTGAAGATCCGTGTGCATCAATCGTAGAGGCTATCCTAGTTTGGAGGCTAGTACCAACGGAGTTCTGCCGAATTACTCTAATGGAACGCCACATCCAAAAGAGAGAAGCACGCATCAACCGGTAATGTTCTTAAGTTAGATGCTACGTTTCTTTTATAAGTTTTATAAACCTATTAACATCCATGGAATATTTCAACTTATATTATATCAATCATGGTATGCTTAGGAGATCCTTTAAGGTAAGTTTTAAGTTTTGAAATTCCTCCTTGTAACGTTGCGTGTTCAGTTCCTATCTTGATTAACTAGCATGAGACTCGCTACATGGTAGTGGAAAAGACATGCGCTGCAATGGTATGGCTGATTAAGAAGTTGCACCATTATTTCAATCTTATCATTTGCAAGTAGTGGCTAAGGTCGATCCCATGAAATATCTATGTCAATCTCCCACATTGACAAATAAACTCTCCCAGTGGTTATTTCTCCACTCTATGTTTGACATTGAGTACATCATGCGGAAAGTCATCAAGGGCCGAGCGATTGCTGAGTTTTGAGCTAATTAAGCATTGGATTTTGATTACATGGAAAATTTAGAGTTCTTGGATGAGCAGTTATCATTAGTGGAAGAAGTCAAGAAAGAATTGACCATGTACTTTGATGGTGCCATGAATCGTAAAGGAGCAAGCTTGTGAGTAGTCTTGATCACCCCTCAGAATGAAGTCATACCATTATCCAAATGCCTAGAGTTACCAGTTACGAACAACGAGACAGAGCACGAAGCTTGTTTATTCGGTTTAGTAGCCCTCACAAAGGTCAGAGCCAAGGAAGTGTTAATTATCAAGGACTCTACCCTAGTTATTCGCCAAGTAACCGGTGACTAGGAAATTAAGAAAGAATCGCTTCACCCTTATTTGGAAACAATCTAGGTAGCTGTGAGCGGACGACACATAGTGATGGACCTAGAGCGCACGAAGATGAGAGGTACGGTCTATTACGGTGTTTTAAAAGTATCGGGTCGTAAACCCGGAAAAGGTTTGATAGAGAAAGCCAAAACATTTAGATCGGTAAAACCCGAATCCGCCATCTCTTAGTGTAGATTCGCCACCTACATTAGCTCTTTCCAGGAATAAGAGTCATATGAGGCTTAACGTCCAGGGGATGACCCACTAAGACACAGAGATTTGCGTCCGAGATAAGTTGCTTATTTCTTATTGGATCACATTATATTACATCTAAAGAAAATCGTATTTCTTAATTATTCATATTTGCACTTAGGTAGTTTTTGAAGTTATTATGCATGATTTAACGTATGTGCAGAAAGTAGTAAATCCATACACAAAGCGGTAAATAAATGCGAAAAATTAAAGATTAAATGTTGCATAACCTCGGGGGATGCAACCACCCGCCTAATCTATTAATTACATTTCCCAAAAAAATAATATTTGCAATACTTGAAGGAAAATAAAATCCTATGCATACATCTAACTTGCATCTACATAGGTTAGTGCGAGATATGGCACATATGTTCGATTTGATTTTGAGAAGGCCCGTGTAGCCTAATTAAAACATCGACGGTTTAAAGTTGCTATTTTAAGTAAAAATGGATTATTTTTATTTACACATATGTTGGTCAATTTTTATTATTGAAAATGAATGAATGGTAAAGTGTGAGGTCTGTTATCCCGGAATAATTTTTATTCCCTTCGTGAGAGGGATTTTAACAGATGTACTTTTATTAAACAAAAAGAAATAAAGATGGAGAAGAATTATTACAACAATATTTACATAATAAATGAAATAAAAAAATATTCCTAGGTCCATATGTAGAACAACATTGACAACACGAGATGAAGCAACTCTAGGAACTCAGAGGCTTATCCTTTCGGTATGAATCCACTTCGGCGTATCCGTTCGATCCCCGAAAGCGTTCATCGTTCGTTTGATTTAATTGTGGTTTTTATGGAAAATAATTTTTCATTTATCCAAAAGATAATCTGACTCGAGTTCTAAATTTGTTTTAGACCCTAGGATATCTAAGGATTTTTAAGAATTGTAGGAAGAAGAATGATTTGAAAATAATTAAAATTTAGAATCCAAACGTGTTCTGGATTCGAATATCTTTGAAAGAAAATATTTATCCAATAGATAATCAGACTCGTGTTCTAAATTTGTTTTAAATCCGAGAATATCTGAGGATTTAAGAAGAAATAGATGAAAGAAATTTCATTTGAAAATCAAAACTTTTGGAATCCAAACGTGTTTTGGATCCAAATTATTCAAGAGAATTTGAAAGAAAATATTTTTGTTGTTTTTTCCTCTAAAAATCAAATTTTTCTCTAAAATTTTTGAACCCCCTTCAATCCAAAAAAATCCCAGTATTTAAAGGGGTTCGGGCCGAGCTTAACCCAACCTCGTTGGAATTTCCAGCGAGGGTCACTGGCCCAAATTTTTGGGCCACACCTCGCTTGGATTTCCAGCGGGGGTCCGAAGAAATCCCATTTTAGGATTTCTTTGGGCCACTTAGTATTATTATTTTTTAAAATAATATTTAAATATTATATATATATATATATACAAATAAAATGATTTAATAAAATTATTTTAGACCCTTAAAAATATCTTAAGCCTTTAAATTTTCACTTTGAGGCTTTTAAATATTTTCTATGGTCCCAAACATTATTTTAAATGAGAACTCTCATTTAAAAATCATCCAACGGTCGAAAACTGTGTGATCCAAGGATAAAAATCCTGAAAAGCCATCATCATTGAACGTGCGAGCTGGTACAAAATCCCATGCTCATAACTGGCCCTCGTGTGATAATTGCTAGTTGTATAACTAGTATGATCACACGAAATGAAGCAGAGGGATTGAGAATATACCTGACTGGTGTGGCTGGTGATTTCTTTGTCCTGGTCGTTGATGACATGGGCCTTCCTTTCTGGCACCGTGTCTTCATAGGGTTATTCGTTTCCTTCTTCGAATTCCCTAGATACTTAGTGCCCATTGTGGGCGGGTCGACCGTTTCTTTCTGCGGTGTCCCTTTAATGGTTGGCAACCATTTCTTTCTTCGATTGTGGTAATTGTGTGCCCCTCGTGAGTTGACCTTCGGTTGGTTTTGATCGTTGGAACTGCCTGAGTAGGGTGCTTGAATCCGTTTCAAAGGTGACCCATTGAGATAACCATTTCTTTCTTCGGTTGGTGGATGAGATGGTTTCTTTCTTCAATCATCGAGATAACCGTTTCTTTCTTTGGTTGTATTTTGAATTTTCTTAATAGGATGTTGACTTGCCTCCTGTTACACATTAGAGAAAAATGTGTAATGTTAATACATTTTGTTATGCATGTTTTAATTATTTGATTGAGTTTATGCGAAGTGAAAATTTTTGTACCTTCAATCAAAAATTAAAACATGAGGAAGAAATGAGTTTGATAAGAAATTCGGGGGTGTCCCGAAAATCGCTCCATTGTTTTAGGAGACTTTTGTGGTGTTGCAATGTTGCAAAACCTAAATAGGCTTGAATTGACTTTAGGCTTGAGTGGGCCATCATCTTATTTGTAGGTTCCTCATGCAGAGGTGGAGGTTCTTATTTATCAGGACAATGTTGCCCCAGTTTGATATCGTCTTTACCTATAGATGACACGATGCGTATGTTATGTATGCATGATTTTATGCATGAATAATATTTATCATAGGATGTATGTTTATCCGTTGTAGGTGTCGGGGGCTTCATTCATTGAAGAGCCTTCTCTCATGCTGATGCACGGTTGCCCCTAGGATTTATCTTATTAGGGATTCGATGGGTGACTTCCTTAGAGCGATGACCATGGGTTCGTTGAATCAGATTCGAGTTCACAGCTTGGATCTGGTTCGAGGAAGATCTAGATGAGTCATTGATCCCGCATTGTGTTAGCGATGATCACTTGGAAGCCGTTTGCCTAAAGAGTTATCACGTATCGTTCCGAGGAGGCGATGATGAATTTGATATTTCTTTGGTTCTAATTTCTGCATAGACCACCCTTGCGGCTTTTCAATCTATCGAACCTTGTCTTAATTTTTCCCTGGACCGCCCTTTCAGGTTTTCAATCCAGCAAACTCATTTTTCTTTATTTTATACTTTTTTTTGGATGTTTACTTGCGATATTCTACCACTGGCATGCAAGCAATCAAAATAAACATATGCATAAAGGTTCAACAAAAATGATAATTCATTGATGAATTTAACAGGGGTATAAATGTTTCAAATGATTTTACTCCTACTATTAATGAGCTCTTTCAGGTTTTCTAATCAATGTGGTTCTCTCGATGTCCTAAGTTTTGCCTAAGCCACCCTTTTTGGGTTTTCAACTCAACGGACTGTTCTTTTTCTATTTTGGAAAGAGACCTTTATTTTTGCTCAACTAACCGAGTGTTAATTGATAGGCTAATTACAAATTTATTTTTTTGTTCATACTTCTTTTTATTAATTTATTTCTTTCACCTATGCGTGATAGCAATTGTGTAAGACTTGGTTGATTTGGTAGATCGGTCATCGTCTATATCCATGACTTCATTTATTATCTCGTTCCGCATTTCTGATCGATTAGTTAGTACTCATGCCGCTTTGTTGGCTTGAGGTGTACTCGATGATGAGTCTTGATCATCAGCATTTCCTTTTGAGTTTATTCATTCATTGGTGTAATGATTTCCCCACAAATGGTAGTGGTCCATGCGAAGGAGTTGTTGACGTGTTCAATGATCTGACGCCTTTTTGCCTTTAGTATTGTGCCAGTTGTTTGATCCTTTAGGGGAGCTTCAATTTGCTTTGGTCATTTTGACTTTTGCTTGATTACCCCATGAATGGTGGTGAGCCGTGTGATGGAGTTGTTGATGTGTTCAATGATCTGACTCCTTCCTTGTGTTCTTTGGTGGTTTATCTTCAATTTGCTTTGTTGACACTTTGGTCTTATTTTGGCTTCGATCCTTTTGACCTTTGTTTGACTTATTCAGTAGGCAGTGGATGTTTCATGCTTAGAGGTCTTTCCGTCAACCTTACTTCTTTAAAGGATGAGGCAAATGCTATCACGCGTTTTTAAGTACATTAGTTTGTCTCACTTTCTCTCAAGAGTCAAATAATTTGAAATTAGAGTAACTTTGGGAGATCCATTTATACCCAAATTAATTTCATGACATGATGTGTCACATGTGCTAAAAACATTATGTATATGTTTATGAGAATGAGTGATGTCATCGATAGTATATCAAGTAAATGAACAAAGTTCAATTTATTCAAAATTCAATAGCCTCATTTGCAAAGTAGCTAAAAGCTAATTTATTACATCATCAATCATGGGTTTTTCTAGCACCCCACAGATGTGTCCATTGATTCAAAGTGCTCCATCCTATCTAACTTCTCAAACACTTCTTGATAGCTCGAAAAGATATCTGACCCAAACTTATTCCTGTACGATGGCAGTGCACTATCCAGAAGCTTAGTTATCATCTTCGGTAAACTTAAGCGAGCCCAAAGCTTGACTTGTGTGTCCATCCAACGCGCATAGTAGGATTTGAAGCTCTCATATTGCTCTTGCCTTATAGCCTCCAGATGTTGCATTGTGGTTTCTATTTGGGAGTTGAAGCCATAATGCCCCATCATAGCCTGAGCAAGGCTATTCCAATTAGTGGCTATGTCCAACAGAAGGTGGTTGTACCATTCATTGATTAGATGGCCCAAGGTGATGACAAAGAGCTTAGCCATCATCCATTCGCTGACCCTTAATGCCCTCATCACCATCTGATAATGCATCAAGTGAGCACGTGGGTTGCCAAAGCCCACATACTTTTCAAACTATGACATTGTGAAGTTTGGGGGTAAGCTATCTTCATTCCCAACTATAGGTTGTGCAAGGTATGTGTTCATTAGGTGGCCACCGTGAGTGGCTAAGAATTGTTACCACAATTCCGCCATGCCTGGTTGTTGGAGGATGGTGTTCCCTAGGCTTGGATAAGAGCTATATGGCCCCTGGGGATATGCCACAAAATTGGGCAATTGAGGTGTTTGGAACTGTGAGGCAACCGACATACTCCAGTTAGAAATAGGATGTTGGGTCATTCCTTGGTAGAAAGGCCCTAGTGCAAATAAAATAATTTTGATTTTAGTTGGGAAGAATTGGAATGATGAATGGATAGATATATGTATGATAGATTGGAGAAGATAAAAGTATATAGATTTTCCCTACGAACAAGTATAGCAAAGGAAACATGCAAGGTCATCAAAGATATTATGTTCACTAGATTAATTTAACAGACTTGATTCTAGACACTCAAATATTCGATTATTCACCACAAAGCAACACACGAAATGACTTTTCTAAATCTAGTGCAAACAAATTATAACGATTATATAAACTTGGATAACAATATTACTATGCCTAGTACGGGTCGCTCTCACATAGCCACATTTAGCAAGTTACCATTCCAAAAATGTTGGCTTAATAAACAGCGTTATAATCACAGATCCGGTGATTATACACAATCTCGTCAACCCCGAAACTAATCTTAAAGTTAACTCAAAAGCATATTACTTGATTAATATAAAAGACTCAACACGAAATACACATTATGACACATAGACATATCATAAACTTCGAAATAGAAAGTATAAGTAGAAAGTATAGCAAAGTTGTAAGGTATGCAAGTGAAAGCTAAAGTTGATCAAACCATATCCACTCTTTAATGGGAGTCGTCAATTCCCGTAATTCCTACGTCTGCTTTGAATTCGGTCTTGACTCATATAGAACCTCCGCTAGGATGCTATTCTTTGTGAATATCAAATAAATGAATGTTGAAGAACGAAAACTTTTATTGATAATTGATTTGCAAGTACACTTATACAACAATCGCTCGAATATGTAGAGAAATATAGTGATCGAAATAAGGATTCGAATCACTTATACATTTTCTCGCTAACACTTATGAACATAGCGAAAACTAGATAATTTCACTCTCTTTCTACGCACACACTATATCTCTCACTTTTTCTATTTCCAATGCCACTTGTTCCACAAAAATGGTTGAGTTTGG
>CATIWQ010426748.1:0-10867 GCA_949673415.1 Euphorbia schlechtendalii
TCAATTTTGGGTGCCATTTGAGCTATACATTTTTATTATTCCTTTGAAAAGTTAGAAAATGCCTTTTGTGGATATAGTTATTTGCATACTTAAAAACATAGAAAATGGATAAATGCCAATATGATATTGCATTATTCTTACAGCTTTACTTATCATAGTTTTCTCGTATCTTGTTTTGTATATCATACGAGTCTATGCCTCTCAAGTCTCAACAAGTGGTATAATTTTAACTTTCAAATGCTTGATGGATAATAATGTTTTCTTTTGTATATGCTGTTGTATTAAAATTTAAATATTGACTCATGATTAGTTGATTTAAAGTTTAACAAAAAATGAGAATTATGCAGGTAGAAATTGTGATCTCGTTTCATTTTAAAGATTGGAATTGTGAGTAATTTTTTATTATATATATATATATAACAGGTGGTATAATCATTGAATGTGTGAATGATGATGTGAGGAAGAGAATCATCAGTTTCAGATTAGATCAATGATTTATCAGATCAGTGATGGGAGGAAACACTATATACTTTTAGTAGCGTTATTTTTAGTTTGTATAGTATTATGTATTTTTTAGTTCTAGTTTGAATTTGTATACAATTAAATATTATGCATTATGAAATATTTAAAATAATTTTTACAAATGTGTTACAATAAAGGCAAAAAGTGTTTCAAATGTGACATAAGTGTTTTTAAAAAAGTGTTGTGAAAACTTGACATGGTGTTGCAAATATGCTAAAAGTGTTATAAGAAATGTGTTGCGAAAAAACAACAAAAGTGTTATGAAAAAAACTAACGGATGTTAATGTTGACGGCAATGGGTATTTTTTGCAACACAACAGAAGTCGTTACAAGTACTAAAAAAGTGTTGCGAAAAGTCACTTGTCGCAACACATTTCTTAGTGTTGCAACAAAAAAAAAGTGTTGTGAAAATGACTTTTCGCAAGGGAATCATCACCAACGATTTTTTTCGCGGAAAAGTGTTGCGACAAGTTCTTTTGCAAAACTTTTGGCACTTTAGGCAACATTTTTTCGTTATTGCGACAAACCATCTATGGCGTAGTGATAGTGACTACCAATGAAAGTAAAATCAGTTCTCATTCATATACGAGTTCCATAAAATTTTTGATTTTGTCAGTCACAGCTTGTTCACTATTTGTGTTCACATATTTACTCTAGCTTGGGTGATATGTGATCGAATGGTAGCCATTTCTAGCTGGAATAAGTTCAAATGAGGTTACCTTGCACTATAGTGATTACGAATGAAAGTAAAATAAATTTTCATTCACATAAGTTCAAATGAGGGTGTCTAAATGGTAGCAGTTTATAATTGACAATAAGTTCAAATGAGGTTATCTCGTAGTATAGTGACTAATAATGAAAGTAAAATCGATTCTCATTCACATACAAGTACCACAAAATAATTGATTCCATCTATCACAACATGTTAACTAATTGTGTTCAAACAATATTTTCTTCATGTAATATATGTTGGCTTTAATTTTATTATACTGAAGCCACATAAAGTTACAATTAAATTAGTGAATTTACTATTAAATGAAAACAATAGTGGTCGCTCTTGTAGATTTTTTCGCATTATTATGTCAAACGATATTTTTTCATTTAATTTACGAAAAAAAACCTTAACCGTGAACAATTTGTAGTTTTTCTTTCTTACTATGTTGCTTTCGTATGATTTTAGTGTTGAGTTTGTTGAAAGATTGAGGTTTGAGATGTTTAGAAGTGAGAGTTTGAGAATTAGGGTTTTAAGTTCGTTTTTCATAGAATTTTGCGAAATAAAAAATTACCCGATATCAAATTGATAGATTTTTCTTCATTATATGTTGCTCTTAAATGATTTTTGTGTTGATTTTGTTGAAAGATCAAAATTTGAATGACTTGGAAATTGAGATTTTTAAAAGAAGTTGAAAGCTTGAGGAAGAAGATGAAAGATTGAGAATACGAAAGGTTGAAAGAGAAAAGACTCAGCTTTTATAAGAGGAAAAGAAAAGATTGAGCCCAGGTGATTTTTAGAATAACTCGTACCCAACAATATTATTTATACCAAAATATTAGTGCTAGAAATATTAATAAAAACTGAAAAAGTCACTTCAATGCACAGATCATCCTTATGCATTGTTTGGAAGAGATACCAATTTTTTCGGTCAATTTAGCATAGCAAGACATTACGGAATTGAATTTACTATCCCTTGTTTTTGCCTCCTCGATGTTTCCTGTAAAAATTTTAAATAGATGGCACTTTTAATCAGAGAGAAGCTAAAAATAAAGAGGAAAAGAGAAAATACAAAATAAAAAATAAGATAGAAGTGGACACAAAAATATTGAAAGAAACATAAAAAAATGGAAATTCAGCTCTGATTCCAGATTTTGCAGCTTGAACTATACTATTGCTATGGAAGAATATTTTGAGATAATAATACTGAGTAAATGAATGTGTGCTTAAAATTTAAAATACATGCTAAGTTTACAAATTTTGACTATTTTGGTTAACAGTGTTCAAAACTTTGATTCATTTTTTTTATTTAATGTGTAGATATTAAAAGTTTGACCCAATTTATACCGTAGAGTAAATAATTATTTAAAGTGATACATTATTTTGAATATCAATATGAACTAATGTTGGAGTTTATGCTATAATACGAAATTTTATTTCATTATTTTATTTATTTCTGTAATCCAATTAATTCCTTCTATTTCATGATTTTGCAAGTACTGTATCGTTCACACTTATGAGCTCATCATGATAAAATTTATATTATATCACTAAAACTACACAAACAAATTTTAGTAGGATGATAAAAATTTCTTCGGATAACTAATTGTATTTAGTTCATAATGAGGTCTTGTTTCATTAGATTGTATGTAGAATGCAAAACAACAAAAATCGCTAAATATAACATGAATCAATTTTAGATACGAAACGAAAACGAAGAAATTAATGTCTAAAAGTTTTCGTATTCCTTGATTCACAAGTTGGTAAATCGTTTTTCAAAAAAAAAGTTGATAAATCAAACAACTTAAATTATAGTTAGGGTTACGAATGTATTATAATACTCGTGTATATAATTTTGTTCTTTATGAACCCAATACATTAGCAAGGGATTTGTTGAAGATATTTAAAAAGTATGACTATAAATTCGAGGAAAATTTGATTCAATATTAACTCATTCATGTTGTAGTGTAAACCGAGATAGCCTAAAATCTTGACACTTAGATGATACTTTTTAAATCGAAAAGCAAAGTTCAATGAAGTGGTGTAACCGTGTAGTTGCACTAATTAGTAACAAGGAATGTATTTTCCATGAATTTACCATTTTATCACACTATAACAAAACAAACCAACTTCTTTTATTATTTATATTAAAGCTGTGATGGGCACACACTTATTATATTTTACCAAGTTATCAGAATTCCCCCACAAGTGATTGTGAAGTTTCTATAGGACTTCCAGCTATTTGGATCCGTCTGGTTCAAGCGGTTTAAAGTGTAAGGTGAAACGACAGAAAGCGTTTAGGGCACGTGTTTTAGCACAAATTGTAATGATTTGAAACTTTTCAAATTTTGAATATAAGGTTGAGACTGAACCACGTGTTGCACAGGGAAGATGGGTCTCTGCGGTTTTGGCCATAATTCCCTATTTAAGGGTTTCTCTTTCTCTCTATCACTTTACTCTTCTAATATCCTCAAAGCTTTTCCAGCGAATTTTCTGCTCTTTTCAACTATTTTGCTTTCTTCCGTCGATTCAAGGCTTCATTTCCTAGCGATCTTCCTATTCCCAAAGTAAGTGTCTTAACTCTAGTCTAATCATTTCCCAACCTTGTTGTGTTTGATTTTAGTCCATTACTATTCATCGTCATTCATGTTCTTCGTAGTCGTTTAAATGCATCGTCATTCCTAATTTGATTGTTCCCTTCTAGCATGTCTTGTAACAAGATTTTGCTCTATTAGGGTATGCTTTCAGTTTCAAAATACCTATTTACGATTTGCTCTGTTCATGAACATTTTTCCATAAACTATGAACCATCAATGAAACCGATATTATCTTTAGTGTTTGATCCATGTAATTGATATAAATAATTTGAATGTTGCTTGTATAACCTCGAACTAACTGTAGATGCTTTAAGATCTATTCTAACCACCTAAGATATTTAATAGGTAGTGGTGTTGAGCTTATCTTCCATAAATAGTAGCCAATTGAATAAGGAGTTTGATGAGATAACTGAAAGATATTGGTGGCTCTTTGAGCAATCATTGAACATAGATCGTACTGATTGTGTCTCTCCCTTAGGATAACCTATCCTCTTGAAGGAAATATGTCTGACATGAATTCTACAACCAACAAACGAAAGCTCTAAGGTCGCCTCACACTCTTAGTCTTCCCATTCGAGATGGGAAAAATTATATGAAGAGATGGGTCTCACACCTGCAACACCTGCGGCACCTAGAGGGTGGTTCCAGAGGCCTCGTCATGTATGGGAAGAATGAAGAAGGATTCCATGCGGCCAATGAGGAAGCATGTGGCCACTCGATGTAGCACTATGAATAAGGGTAAGGCTAAGGCATGGGAAATAGTGAATAGGATACCCTGTATGGAATTCATCGATTCAGTTCAAGATCGTCATGATTTGGACTTTGAGATGGAACTATTTTCCTAGTTGAAGGATCGCGAGGTTTTGTTACCTTCTAAGCATCAATGTATGACAAATCTTCCTGGAGGCTATTTCGGCATCTACATGTACTAGATTTGGTCAGTCTTTCCTGGAGAGGGTTTGCGACGTGCTGAGGGAATGGTATCTTTTTCCAGTTAAACTCCGCCCAAATTTTTGGATTGACCTAGTAGGGCATTATTTAATTTGTCAAGGTATAATCTTTCCTTTTGACACAGAGTTATTTAGGTGGGTGGCTACCCTTAGGAAAACTAAGAATGGGGACCACTACCAATTTGAGCATCGAGGAGGGTTTTATAAATTCACCCATAAGGTAGATCTGGTCAAATATTTCAAAAAACATTTCATCTCCATCAAGGAGGAGGAAAACCAACCCAGATTCCCCATCACTAGGAATCTTGAGCCCCTATGTGCGTATGAGCTGACTAACATAGATTCTATGGTAGAAATTTTCAAAGCCATTAGGAAGGAAGTGTGGTCCTGTCACAATATTAGCTGGGCAATGGTCAAGAACTATAGGATAATGGAGCCTGGCTATCAGGATCACAATTATTATCTAGGGCCTAAATGGTTTCCAAGTATGCTTACTAATAAACTTTTTCTTTTATTTTTGTTAAAAATGATTAATTTCCCTAACACCAACAAGCTCAAAAAAATCCACCATAGCTAAGCGGACCAAAGATCACAAAAAGACAAATCTTAGGGAGGAGCTCGAGCTGATTACAATGCTTGGGATTCGAGATGAGAATCCTGAAAAGAAGAGGAGGAAGAGAAAGCCTATGGAGATGGAATCCAGACAACTATTCTAGTAGACACACCTAATACTCTTGCGAATGAAGGATAACTCTCAAGCCGATAAGGATTTGTTTTGTATTGTACTTGTGTACTTCTTCTCCATTTTATTCTAACTCCTTTTTCAAGTTACTAAATTGAAATCCCAACTACCTCGATTAGGGAGATAAACTTTTCTACCATTCGAAAGGATCCCCTAACTCTGTCCGGCTTGAATCCCTCCATTTTCTCCATGTCGATTCGAAGAGTTTAAAGGACTATTCTCTCGCTCTTTGTGGAAGCGTAGATTATGGAGACCGAGTCCCTTCTTGAGACATCAAAACATATTATTAACTTATCCTCCGAGGTATTTTCTTTGTTTAGATGATTTTATATCCTGTAAGTTGTATATAACTTTCTTCCTTTGATCTGTGCATATGGCATCTCGTATCGCCATGATGATAAGGAAAAGCCACGATGTGGGTCGGGTGGAGCGTAGCTTGGAGGTAACCAACCTAGAGCTAGATCGAGTGAAAATTCATCTTTCTTCTATCGAGGAGGCTAACTTGGAACTTATCAAGAAAGATGAATCCAAGGTGGCAAATTGGGCAAAAAAGTTGGAGGAATCAGGTCAAGCCAATGAAAAACTATGCCAGGCCAATGAAGGGCTTCAAATACCATAAACCACTATGAGACTATAATCCCTGAGAAGATTGAGTCTTATAGAAAGGGAATGGAAGAAGTCACTCATGTAGGTCATGAATTCAACCACCAAGTGCTCCAGGCTTATCAGTTGCTCCACTTGGACCTATCGAACACCTTAATCAAGGATGTCAAGTATCCTAGTGAGTTGAAGGTTAAGAAAGAGGAGGAGGAAGAGACATGCCTGGATGATGATGCCACCGAGCCAGTAAAAGATGGCGAAGGTGAAGTTAACGCTTGCGTTCTCGATTTGGAAAGGGACAGGTTGCTCAAAGAGAAAATGAAGATAGTGTTGTAACATAGGCTTTCTTTATGTTTTTATGATCCATTATAGCTCTTCATTTTTTATGATGTTTTTTAGCCCTTTACGGCCTTTTAATATATTTCAAGGCTGCTATCTTTTTTTTTACTCAAGCCTTATTTAAGTTGTATATGTATGATCGCCTTGACCTGATAATTTTTCATTTCTATTACTTAGAATAAATCGTAAGTTTAAATGTTTTTATTTGGGAGTTTTTGGGAGTACTACCACCTAATTTTGTTCAATGCCTTTGATTTACCTATACATCTTATTTTGGCTTACGGTTTTATTCTATGTTACTTCATTTTTACCTTACATTTCATAATGTCTTTTTAAGAAGGTCTTACGCATTGGAGCCGCCTGAATTTCCAGAGCATGCTTTTTCTTTTGTACTACTTTGAGTGAATGAATGTGAAATCTTAAAGTCTGATCAATTCTTATATGTATACAATTTTATAAAATAACTATTTTGTTTGATATGCTTGAACATTATATCCGGGAAGTCTATGCATCCGGTTACTAATTCTTTTAGGGGACTCCACCTCATTAGAAAAGTTTCTACGGAAACACCCAATGGGAAAAATCCTAAGAAATGAAAAGAGTATGGTCACCTTGATCCCTTTTAAGAATTGTTAGCTACATAGTAAGGCCTTCATTTGGAGGTGTTCCAAGTTTGTGGAATTTCTTTGTCCTCCATAGTGCTGAGTATGTACGTTGTCAGCCCAAGGACTTTGAGAACTTTATAGGGGCCTTCCGAATCTACCCCTAGTTTTTCTTTTCCTTTGTGAACTTGTGAAGCAACGGTGTCTTTTAGCACAAGGTTGCCTTCATTGAGGATAATTTCTCTAACTTTTTTGTCATGATATTTTGCATTTTTTGCTTTGTAGGCTGCCATGATGATACAGGTTCTTTCTCTTTTTTCTTACAGGTATCGAGATGATATCTCTGATTAATACCATTCTCTTTCTCTATGTAATATAGCACTCAGTCAGATGGAGTGTTTATTTCGAATGAGATGACTGCCTCAACTCCATAGATCATAGAGAAAGGTATTTCATTTGTTAACTTGCATGGTGTAGTCCTCGTATGACAATAAGATATTGATGAATTCGTCTGGCCACACACCTTTTCTTTCCATCACTCTTTTCTTTAAGCCTTGTCAAAGTGTCTTATTTTTCATCTCCGTCTAGTCATTCACTTTTTGAATTGAAATTGTGTCCCGTTATTAGAGATTATTCTGTGGGGAATTTCAAATCGAGTTATGATATTCTTACGGACGAATCTATCATTCTCTCTTAAGTAATGGTGTTGAGAGCTACCACCTCGACCCATTTGGAGAAATGGTATATAGTTATCAAGATCCATATTTGCTGATTGCTTGCTTTTGGTAAGGGTCCTGCAATATCGATTCCCCAAGTCAAGAGGGGCTAGGATATTACCAATGGCCTCTGCAATGCATGTTGTATGTGCAACTTCTGTGCATGTATTTGACATTGATGACATGACTTAACAAAAATCTTTGCATCTAGATTCATGGTTTCCTAGTAAAAATTGACAATATTAGCTCTTCTTACCATGGTAGAGGCCACCTGGTGTGAGACACAATCCCTTTCATGCACCTCCTTGAGAATTGACACCCCTTCTTGGGTTGTGACACATTTTTTCCAGCTTTCTAAGTGTGACTTTCTATAAAGCTCAACGTTTATTAAGGAAGCCTTAATGTTTCTGTTGCTTTTATTTATCCTTTGGAAATTTATTGTTGGCCAAGTAGTTATATATTAACTACATCCAGCTCAAGTTTTATCTTTCAATCAGTAAACTTTTGCTATCGTTTTCACTACTTATCCAATTGATTATTTCAAAATGAACATTTTAAGGTTCGCTAATCTTCACTACTTGAGGCCATATCTACCTTTTCATTTTCCTTTCTAGGATTATGTTCAATCTTCCAAGCGGTTCTTTTGACTCTAGTTTTTCAAATAGGCTTTGCACTTTGGCTAAGTATTAGCCAATTCTATGTCTTTTATCTCGAAATTAGTGTTGATTTGATTAGTCACCAAACTGGAATCGCTTTTGAGCAGTAGCTTGTCGGGTGCTATCTCATAAGCTAGCTCTAGCCCCTTGATAACTGCATCGTACTTTGTCGCATTGTTTGTTACTAGAATAGCCAACTTGGATGCATATGAAAGTCTAATTCTCCTTGGACATCTTATGTAAACACCAACTCCTGCCCCACCTTAAGAGGAGTTTCCATTCATAAAGAATCTCCCATTTTCAATTTTTATTTCTCTGGTTGGCTCAAGCCTCATGAATTCGATTACAAAATCCACCAAGATTTTGTGCCTTTAGCACAATTCTGCTCTCAAACCATATATCAAACTCTCCTAGGTGGATTTTTTACTCCACCAATCTTCCTCATATTTTGAATAGTTGAAGTTCTTTTCTTAGTGGGAAATTCATCCTCACCGCTACAATGTGAGCTTGAAAATATGGTCTTAGCCTGATCAATGCTGATATGAGAGCTTGGGTGAGTTTTTCAATTCTTGGATATCGTAGCTTGGCATTTCTAATCACCTTGCTGGTGTAATATAATGAAAATTAATCTTAACCCTCTTCTCTAACTAAGATGGTCCCAACTGCTTTGTCCGTAGTGGTTAGGTACATGCATAAAATCTCATCGTCCCAAGGCTTATTGAGGAGTGGAGATTTCCCAAATATTTCTTTAGCTCTTAGAAAGCTTGTTAACAAGGTTGATCCCACTTAAATCCCTATCCTTTTTTCATAGCTTTGTAAAATAGCATCCATCTTTTTATGGAAAAGGATATAAATCTTCCTAAAGCATTGACTCTTCCGTTTAGCTGATGCACTTAGTTTAATGATTTTGGCCGCTCCATCTTGAGTATCGCCTATACCTTCTCTAGATTAGCTTCTATCCCCCTTTGAGAAATCATGAATCCTAAAAAGTTTCCGCTTTTGACCCCGAATGTACATTTTATCGTGTTGAGTTTCAAGCAATACTCCTATAGGATCTTGAAAATTTTTTTGATATCTTCTGCGTGGGAGGCTTCATCTTTGTTTTTGATGATCATATCATCAACGTACACTTCCATCAATTTTTCAAATTCATCTTTAAACATATCATTCACTAACCTATATGTCGCTCTGGTGTTTTTCAGGCCAAATGGCATGATTTTGTAACAATATGTACTTTTATGTATTATAAAGGATGTTTTTTTTAATCTACTAAATTTATGGGGATTTGTTTGTAACCACATTTTTCATCCAACAACGACTAGACTGCATAGCTTGTTGTTGAATTTACTAGTTGGTCCATGCTTAGAAGTGGAAAGCTATTTTTTGGAGTATCTATATTCGAATATATGAAGTTCACATACATCTTTTATACACCACTTCGCTTCTTAACCAACACAACACTGGCTAGCTAGGTAGGATAGTGTACTTCCTTGATGTGACATCCTTTGAGCGGCTTGTCTACTTCTTCCTCAACTACACATTATCTCTCTATTGCATGCTTCCTTTTATTCGGCTTTACTAGCTCGGCATTGGGATTTAGATTAGCTTCGTTACTTCTAGCTTGACTCCCACTAAATCATCGGAAGACCAAGAGTAGGTATGTTGTTGATTCATTAGCACACACATAATTCCTGCTTTAGTGTCACTGTTCAAATTCTCATCGATATTTAAGGATCGATCCGTCCCAACATTCAGATCTTTAACCGCCTCGATTTTCTCACCCTTTTCTGGCTCGTCATTCTCCTCGATCAGGTATGATTTTTAAAGCGACACTAAGTAAGTCTCTTGTGCCGCTTTAGGATTTCCAATTACTACTTCGTCCCTTTCTCAATTAGTATTAAAAATACTAATTGTAGAGGAGATATGGGCATAGCAGATCCTAATTGGAATGATATTCCCAAGATAATGTTGAATCCAACTAAGATATCGGCTATTGTTCGCCACTTTTCTACTGATAATATTAAAGTTCTAAATATGAACAGGTGTTGTCAATACCGATTATCAAATAGAAAAATTATGATAACTGTAAGTATACAGTTGCGATGTAGTTTTAAAAGATATTAATCCCACAGAGAAGGAATTCGGTTCTAAGGATCAACTAGAGTTACGGAACAAAAGAAAATATAAATAGTTAAAGGTTTTGAATGGTAGTTTGATGAATGGACAGATGCATGAACAGATTAGAGAAGATGCAAAGCATATAGAATTCCCTAAGAACAAGTATAGTTGAGTAAAATATACAAAATAATCAAGAATGTTTTATGCACTAGATAACTTCAACAAACTCGGTTTCTTGAAGCCCAAATATCCTATTATTTACCGCAAAGCAACACATAAAATGACTTTTTAAATCTAGGGTAAAAGAATTATG
>CATIWQ010426988.1:0-15433 GCA_949673415.1 Euphorbia schlechtendalii
CCCGATTAATCCCCGCCTAGGCTCCGATTCACCTTCGACCTCCCAACTAGCGCCTAGCGCTTTTTAAAACACTGGTGACTACTGTTATGTGCCATGGAACAAAATTCTCTAACTTTAAATAATAAATGTACAGAAATTTAATAATTGTATCATGTTTATTAATCTTTAGATTAATAGTTCTTTAATCCACGATTATTCCCTCGAAAATTAAGATTCTTTTTGGCGTTTGTTGAATAATGTCTTGCTGGTTCGGTTGCGTTTAGCTCAACATTGCGGGTTGGAGGATTGTTATTGTCAAATTTGCCATCTTGGGATCGAGAGTGAATCTCATATTTTCCTTCTTCTTGCAAGATCGGTGTGGTCTCAGTTTGAGCAAAGATTAAATATTTTTGTGAATGATGATTTTGTTACGGTTTGCTGTAATTGGTTGAAAGATAGAAATATTGAATTTGTACAGCACGTCTTCTTCATTATTTGGACTGGGATGCAAGGAACAAGGCTATTTGGCAGTGGGTGGCTCCACAGGCAGCAGTGTTACAGGTTTGCCAAAGCTCTCGGGTCCTAGTGGAAGGTTGCTTCTACATCCTCTAGACTTAACGCGGGTCAGGTGGCTGGTTCAATTCCATGGCACCATTTCTCTCCTGACGTCATTGTAGATGGAAACTGGTTGCCTCCTATTTTAGCCGTACCTCAAGTGTAATACGGATGCGCCTATTTTCCTCGATGGAGCTTTGATCTCCTTTGGCTTGGTTTTAGGGAACTCAGGTGGCCAATTTGTTGCTGCAAAATCTGGTCTCTTGGCGCCAAACATTACAATCTTGGAAGCTGAAGCTCTCTCGATTCTTGAAGCTTTATCTTGGATCAAATCATTATAGTTTACGCATATTGTTATAGAGGCCAATTGCTTGGTCCTTTATGATGCTTTGTTGTCACCTGATCACGAGCTCTCTTACTTTAGTTTTATTGTTGAGGATTGTAAAACGTTAGCAAGTAATTTTATTTCCTGTCTCTTTAGTAGTGTAGCAGGATCCCAAAACTTTATAGCTCACTCTTTGACTAGGGATGTTATTTTGAATATGAATAGTGGGGTTTAGTTGACAAGTCCCCCGACTTGTATTGCTTTGCTTTAGTAATTCAAATCCTCTTTCTTAAAAAAAAAAGATTAATAGTTCATATTTGTTAAATGTGTTAGAATTAAAAATAATATTTTTTTGTTAGTGTGTGTTTATCTCTCTTTTAAGTTAAGGTAAAGAAAATAAATTAATTGTATGATATATCGCGCTTCCCGATCATCTACTTATAAAGTTTTTACCTTAATTTCATCATGAAGTAGAGAAAGGTAAACACAAATTTATATATAATTATTTTTAATTCTACAAAGGAATTAACGAATATAACTAGAAATGAAAATCAATGAACATTTGCAATTATAATTTTATATAGTGAGAGCCGTTAATTATTTTTCACTTAAACCTTAAATTCAATTCTACATTTTTTTCTTCATTTTTCATCCACAGGCGCTACCTTTTCTAAATACTTGAAAGTTGAAAAAACAAAAAGGCTTTCTAATTATTTTCTCAAGTTCTTTTTAGTTCTAACTTCTTATCCCATAAATGAATTATTTTTTTTGTCCTTTTATCCTATCTATTTGATTTTTATAACGCAATAAATGTTTGTTTTATTTTAATGCAGTGCTTTCATATTTTAAATTTATTTGTTAAAACAAAATCCTTAAACTCAAATTAATTGTATATATAGAAATTGATACGGCTTTGGTTATTTACTTTTGCATTAATACGATTTTGAATCGCAATGCACTAGCGAATCAACCTTTACTAATGAATTCTCGATCAAAAATTTGCATAGCCAATCATGAAAATTGCATTGCATCCCACAATGATTATAAAACTTGCTAAAGTAATCAAAATGTAATTGTTTTTGTTTTTTTTTAAAAAAATTTGCCTCGTTTGAGCTTACATTGAATGGAGGTTTATCCCCAACCCACCCCGGATGTGACTCGAACCTGGGACCTCAAGAGTCCACAACTTCCATCTTAGCCACTAGGCTAAGACCTCAATCACAATTGTTTTTGTTCAAATAATGAGAAAGAATTAAGTTATATATTGTGTTATTATTTTTATATAAATGACAAGTTTATTTTTTTTTTGAGATAATGCTGTTTAAAGCTTTTTCTGTTAAATATTACCCTATTGAAATTGGACAGATGAAGTATAGTTGAAGCACATACATTTATATTTTTTGGATTGAAACGCTGTTCTAATGAATTAAGGTAAGTAAAACTAATAAAAACGAAAAAACTTACAAGTTAGGCCAGCGTGGGCGTGTTAGGACCAACATGACCGAGAAAAGCGCATGCAAATGTTTAGTGGGTAATAAAGTTTAATTAACAATCAAAATGCACCAAAAACAAAACTTAATGATAAGCAACCCACTAAAATTGATAATTGAAATGTCAATGATCAAAACTTCAAATCCAATTCACCTAGTTGTCTGTCTCAACAAAAGGAAGCAAACCCAAAAAGTAACAACAAAATAAAAAAAAAAAAAATTAGTGACTTAACAAATCACCGCCTAAATTGCAGCTTCAGTTTGCCATTCAAGTCTGCAGCTTCCTTCACAGTTTGTACTATTCTGAGAGGTATCATCCTCAACACTTGTCTCAAAACTCTTCCTCTAACCCATTACTATCTACCTGACGACATATTACAAATAAACCCCTCGCTTAATCCAAACTCTTAGCTAGAAATCAATTCACTAGACTAACTAATCAATGTTTGGATAATATATGCACCAAATAGATTGTAACATTGAATATTTGGGGAAGGGGCTTACGGTCTAGAGCGAGTCAGCACCTTTTTTTGGCTTTGCCTATTATCTAATCGAACAAAGTTTACATGCAAACTCTAATATCAAACTGAGACAGTTTATGCTCCTGAATTCGAGTCACATGACAAAGTGCATTAGACTATCTTTATACAGAATGCATTAGACTTCTAGTTAATAGTTTGGCATTAATCCAAGTTTACTAGATGTACTATAGGGTGGAACACCAATATTGTTCCACCTAGTTTATGAACATTCTCAATATTAAGCAATAAATGTAGTATCAATTTTTATAATTTAGACATGTTATACTCGTACTTTTTATATACTATTATTTTTAGTGAAAAGTTCAAAGTAACCAACGGTATGCGATTTTACCGCTACAAACAGGTGGTAATAAAGTATGGCATTGATAGTATTGATATTAGCCTCAAGGATGATTCAAACTTCCATGGAAGCTCTGGCCGTGTCTACCATTTCACCACCAATGCAACTTTTACTAACGCAAATCATATTCCACGAATATATTACTTAGCTGTGAATTGTGATGACTTTGTTTTTAATGTAGTCTTTTTCACTTTGCATCATATTATTATTGGATCAATCAAGGGATAAAGTAATGAAAATTTTGTATTTAATAAAATTATCATAGAATTTTCCTAATGTGATGAATGAAATATAATATGCTCGAGTATTTCTGTTCATCAGCCATGTGATTCCATTACTTTGAAGTAGACCTGTTCACGGGTCGGGGTACCCGCCCGGCCCGGCCTGAGCCCGCTTCAACGGACAGGGTTTGGACACTCGTTTTTTAGAAAAGCCCGGCCCGGGCCCGGGCCCGTCGAAGCTTGAAGATTTATGGGCCGGGTTTGGTTTTTATATAAATCCAAAGCCCGGCCCGACAAATATTTTTATTTATTTATTATATATTTTTACATTAAATTTATAATTTTTTTAAGTTCCTATATTTTATTCTATTAAATTTGTATACTTGATTACAATAAATTTTACTGAATATTAAAGATTTTAAGTATATAATGCAATTATATTAAAAATTTAAACATATTTTGATTTACTTTATATTTTTTTTAACTTAGTTTAATAAAAAAATTTATAAGAAAAAAAATATTCATGGGTTTGGGCCGGGCTTGGGAATGACCTTGTAAATCCGGCCCGAACCCAGCTCGAGCCAGAAGTTCTAAAATATGGGCTCGGGCCGGGCTTGGGTTAGCGATTTTTGTAAAAAAAACCCGAAGCCCGACCCGAACCCGGCCCGACGAACAGGTCTATTTGAAGTAGATTTCAAAATTTTGTCGTTATTAAAATTAAATCAAATATCATCAGCTCTTATGCAATACAATAAAAAGCATATTAGAAAGGGGTTCTGGAAGGAAGCTTTGGCCAATAGAAAGAGTTACTAGAAAGTATGGTGCAAGTACAGCGGAAAATTAGAATATAATAGTCAATTTCAAAAGCAGACAATTTCGACCAAAATTTCTCCCGCCATCATATATATATATATATATATATATATAAAAGCTTCCACTTTCCATTCACATTTCAAATATACAAATCCACCGCCTTCTTCATTTCCAATTCTACTTTCTCTGTAACCAATTCCCCAAATTCTTACTTTTCATTTTCCGATGGCCGTCTCCGATCAATCGCGCGGCCATTCTCTCATCCCTTCCTTTCTCTACTCTGATAAATCTCCCTCCTCCGCCGCTGCATTGTTTGATTTTCAATCTAATTCACTGCTCAACGGCGCTCGTGGTGGATTCGGTAAATCCGTACAGTTTTCATCCACCGGCGGAGAGAAGAGTTTCGTGATTCCGGCACCTAATGAGAAAATGAAGATTCAGATGTACTCACCGGCTTTTTATGCTGCGGCTGCGATCGGTGGGAGTCTTAGTTGTGGCCTGACTCACACGGCCGTCACTCCTCTTGATGTAGTCAAGTGCAATATGCAGGTATTTCCTAGTTTTGGTTTTTTCTTATTATTAATTACTCAATTACTTCTTCATTTTCATATGAATTAGTATTTCACTATTTGTTCTTGTCAATTACTTTTGTAAAAGGATCTCTAGCTATTGTTCATCGTATTAATATTCCATGCCTTGAACCTGTGATTTACTGGTACACATTAATAACCGTTCACATGTGATGATGTGAATGTATATTTGAATTTTATTCTATTTATTTTGACACAATTTGAATTTTATTCTATAATAACAACAATTCACAAATAAACACTAATTTTGACCAACTAATAGCCAACAACTAAAATAGTAAAATTAATGTAATAAGTAAAAAACAAATAAAAACTATTGTTCCAATAATGTTGGATACTGTATTGAGCTAGTACTATTTATTATTCAAAACTTATAGCCAATTTGACCATATGAAAACCAAAAGAGACCTTCTTTGACTTTGAAACTTTTTTTTGAACTTTCAACAAAGCTACACACAAAGGCGTCTGTGTATTCTACTACTGTACCTAGTCTGCTTTCAATATGGTCCATTGTGTAAAATGAAATGACTTTTCAATGTGCTAAACTTATAAAAAGTAATCATTGATTAATTGACACGAGTTATGACTAACGTTCTGTTGATTAATGGTTTTAGATTAACCCTGCAAAGTATAAGAGTGTCTCGTCCGGATTTGGAGTGTTGCTAAAGGAGCAAGGTGTTAAAGGATTTTACAAGGGATGGTCTCCTACATTGATTGGTTACAGTGCTCAAGGCGCCTTCAAATATGGATTATACGAATATTTTAAGAAGTACTATTCAGACATTGCTGGACCTGAATATGCTTCCAAATACAAGACAATAATTTACCTTGCTGGTTCTGCTTCGGCCGAAATTATCGCTGATGTTGCCCTCTGCCCTATGGAGGCTGTCAAGGTTCGTCTGCAAACTCAGCCGGGTTTTGCACGGGGTTTGGCTGATGGCATGCCTAAAATTCTTAAATCCGAAGGCTATGCTGGGTAATTCTATGTCCTTTATCTATCATTTTGTTAGTTGGTATCGAGGCCCTGCACTTTTGAAAATTTCAAATAATCCCCCGCAGAAAAGGGACGGAGTCCTTGAACGCATGAATGACATGTTCCTCAAAAAGTACTAAAATAATAGAAAGTAATAACAGTGTCCTTTTGAGATACAAATCATTTTATGCGGGAGATTGGTTCTCGAGGACGCAGTCCCTGTTATAATTTCCCATCCTGAAAATTTGCAAAATGTGCATCAGTTTTCTCTTTCAATGCCATGTATCAGCTTTCGGTAGATGAGAGAAAAATGACATCTTTAAAAAATCAAAACAAACAGAAACTGACATGTGGATTGAAGGGGTAAATTGGTGCACTTTTTGCAATTTCAGAGGATTCTTTGAAATTTTCAAAGGTTGAGAGAGTAAATACGCGTTTAGGGACAAGTCCAGGTGCAATCAGAAACAGCACAATACTAACACAATTGATGCATGCTGCTTCACAGGTTATACAAAGGGCTAGTTCCTCTATGGGGACGCCAGGTTCCATGTAAGGTTTCGGTTTTACGAAATATGAATACAACATGCCTAAGTGTATTCACAAGTATAAAAGCTGATGCTTGAAATTGTTATACGACAGATACAATGATGAAATTCGCATCGTTCGAGACTATTGTGGAGCTACTATACAAGCATGCTATCCCAACTCCAAAAGATGAGTGTAGTAAAAGTTTTCAGCTTGGAGTGAGCTTTACTGGTGGGTACATTGCTGGTGTGCTCTGCGCTATTGTCTCGCATCCTGCCGATAACTTGGTGTCATTCCTCAACAATGCCAAAGGAGCAACTGCTGGAGATGTAAGTCAACTTCACTACTTTACCATAAATATTTGGCTATTTATCCCCTTAACTTGACCTCAAAAGTCAAATGACCTCCTGAATTTTAAAAAATACCCGGTTACCCCTCAACTTATAAAAAAAAAACACAATTCCACGTGTCACCTTTTCGTTGGTTGAACTTTTCAAATATGTTATTTTTTTCTCTCAAACAGAAGTTGATACGTGTCAATCAGAGGCAAATTCATGTATTTTTTACAAGTTGAGGGGACAAACTGGTGCATCTTTACAAGTTTAAGTGATAACATTATACTTTTAAAAGTTCATGGGATCGTTTGACTTTTCATACCAAATTCACCTATGCATTATCTGTAAATATATTTTTTTTACCACAATTTCATCTATACGCACACTTAGCATGAAAATGAATAGTAATTCGTCTACACAATTCGTCCAATAAACTTATAATGTCATGTCACGGATTGTCTCGTACGAATTGGTATGGTGCAGGCAATAAAGAAGCTAGGATTATGGGGTCTTTTCACTCGTGGGCTTCCTCTAAGAATTTTGATGATTGGAACACTAACTGGAGCTCAATGGGGCATCTACGATTCGTTTAAAGTGTTTGTTGGGCTGTAAGTACTTTTTGCTTACATTTGTGAGTAAGTTCGTTCAATTAAATGACTTTGGCACTTGTTCTTCATTTATAGGCCAACAACCGGTGGTGCTCCTCCTCCAGCTTCTGCTATGAGGGCTTGAAATCAAAATTTTATTGGGATTCTTTTGAGGTCATTTCTCCATGACAGATAAATAAGATCTGGTTAGCTCATGCCAATGGTAGTAAAGTTGGCATTGAAATTTTTTTTATGGATGAAATTATTCATTTGTTCACAAATTAGCTGTATAAGTAATATTACATTATCCATGTAGTGTAAAAGTTGTATTATAGGAGCATGCATAAAAATCAAAATATTTAATCATATGTATGATTGGAACAGTTTTTGAAGTATTGAATTAACAAGGCCTAATACATCAACACCACCTTAAAGTTGGCTCAGAAAATCGGATGCCACCTTCAATTTTCAAAAGGATTAGTCATCCCCCTTAAGTTGGCAAAAAGAACCGATTACTCCCTTTAACTTGACAAAAATGAACCAGTTAGCCCATTTAATGCCACGTTTCAGAATCTGGTTGGTTTGACTTTTTAAATATGTCATTTTTCTGATTTTTCTCTCTTTAACCAGAAATTGACACGTGGAATTGAAGGGGTGAACTGGTGCATTTTTGCCATGTTAAGGGGGTAACTGATCCTTTTTGCTAAATTGAGGGGGTTAACTGGTCCTTTTGAAAGTTGAGGGTGACATTGGATTTTCTGAGCTAACTTATGCCCAATTAATAATATTGACAAGTTTGTAGCTGTAACAATGAAAATCTTGTATTACAAAATTTGGGCTCGTTATAAATGGTAAGGAATCGAAGAACTGGCAAGTGTCATCAAAATATCAAATTATTAAAAGTTTTTTCACGTTAAATACAAAAACTTATATCTACAGAAAAAGAAACGACCCATAAATAATATAAGGGGAACTGTAAGGAATATAGACGACATTTATTTGTAATATTTTCCAAAACAATATTTTGTTGTACCATTATTAGATTTGTCCAAGTTATATAATGTGTATTATAAGAATTCGTATTGATATAAAGTTCATTATATCAGATTAATTATACGTGATTTTAATCCAGGTGATAATGCGGATTATACGAGTTTGTATTTTGATATAATGTACATTATACAGAATATAACAGAAGTAAAAAAATATGGTAAAATGGCTATTATACCAACTGGAATTTTGGTATAAGACTAATTATACCAAAATACAATAAATTTTAGGTTTCGTCATCGTCGATTGTTGTTGTTCTGGTCGGATTCATCATCATCGGATGTGTCATTGTGGCTGGTTTTTTCCTCCACCATAGTTCATCGATTGAGGATTAACATTTTGCGGCCGCAAAAGCATGGAATTGAATGATTGATATTGTAGAAAACCCTAGAATATGAAAGAATGATTTGATTTTGGCAATATTCTTCTTGAGATGTGTTGGACGAGGTGGTGGATGGCGGCAACAACTTAGGCGATTGGATGGAGAAAAAGATGGTGATTATCGATTTTTTCGGTGATTGATGACTTTTCGAACGAAAACATGTGTGATATAATGCATCTTATACGAGTTTTTATTTTGGTATGATTTTGATTATACCAGTTTTCATGTATTTTCACAGATAAATATTATTTTTAAAATTTCTAATAAATATGATTTATTAGCCTAAATTATTTTCCCTAATTCCTACTACCTTTGTAAAAAAACCCTTATTTCCGGTTTAATTCTCCAAAGTGGGCCGCAGTAAGCCCACGGGTTGTAGTCTGAAACATGATAGGTTTTACCCACTAACCACTTTGAAACAATACGGCAAAAGGGAGTTTTTGTTTTCCCATTTGTTCATTTAGTTACATTTTTCAAATATTGGTTCGTGCGTTATTATTGTTTGTTAGTATTTTAGTTTAGTGTAATTGGATTGATTTATTGATCAATGTGATTGTGATATATCATCGAACAAATCGGGAGAGTATGGAGTCATGCTTGCTGGGGTTCTATCATGATTTGGAGATTCGAGGGCAGCACCCCAGGCTGGGGTCAAGCTCGAACATAAAATTTTTTCTGTTATTTCCCTAAAAAAAGTCATGTTTTTTGGACAAAAAACCTGCATTTTTTTTCGAAAAGTCATATATTTTCGGAACTTGTATAATCCCAAAAATTCATGTCTTTTGGACATGTCCCCTAGACAAATATAAATACCCGAAATTGGTCATACATTAGTTTGGTTCGAAAAACTCAAGTATTTTTGCATTCTAAGTTCTTGTTTAAACATTATAATTTTATCCGATTGAAAATTTGGTGGAACCAACAAAATAATTTCAATCTAATAGTGTTTTCCATGACTTATATTCAATTTATCCCCTATTACCAGCAGTCTTTCCCTTTGATCTTGGACATGCAGTCATCACTCATTTGTACATATGTTATGGCATCTGGAATTCGTTTTAGCCTTCTATTGTAAAATTTCTGTTTTATGTATGTACTAAACATACTAAATTGTAATATATTGTATACCACAATTATCAAATTAGTAGCATGTATACCAAAGAGATTAAATGGACAAATGAGTTATGTTGCATGATCTAAAAATGAGCTTTGGTCTCAAACCTCGAAAAATATCTCATGTAAATTCTACTATGTGTGTCGATAGTGTCCAAAGTAATACAGAAATGAGAGAGAAAAAATAATATAGAGAGTTTTCTTTTTATGCAACATAAAGAAACTATGCTATTTGAATAATTTCCTCTTATTGTGCAAACATCAACTAACATTTCATCGGATGTCACTTTGAACTTATAAAATTTTCATTTTCTTGAACTTAGTAAAAGTACATCAGTTTGCCCTGGAGATAACAAAATTTGAGGGGTCTTTGATTTGGGCAACATTTTTCTATTTCTAAGCCTATCCACTGCTAGCCGCTTGCCTTCCACTCAATTTTTTACTGCTAGCCGCTTGCCTTCCACTCAATTTTCTACTGTATTGGCCTTATCTCCTTATATTATGATGTAAATTACGTGCTTCTTTTCTCCTTATCTCTTTCATACAACTTGCTTTCTTATTATCTTTATTTTCCATCATAAGATCAATCTATAAGATGGAGAATTTGTGAACCAAATTCTGCTTTACCTCATCCAAATTGGATGAACATTCTTGAGCTAAGAAATGAAAAACGTAGCTATTGTCTCTACTGACCAACCTAAACAAACATGAGTTAGAAGAATTTGAAACTACTTACAATTTAAAATAAGAGAAACTAAATAACATTTGTTATAGCAGCCATCCATCATCAACACACCATGATAATGATTCGTTAACTAAACGATGACAACAAAAATGCGTCACAATGTTTAGAAAAATTTGAGATTGCAATCTAGAGTTTCATAAGTTTTATATGTAGTAACTTAAGAAGAAATAGGTTTTACTCTTAAGATATTTGCTTTATATATTTTTCTTCATGAATTTTATCTACAATATGAAAATTGAGTTAACTACTTGAGTTTGAAGTAGAATGGACTTAATTGTATTTAGCCATGTCACTTATTTTCAGGCAACTATCAGCAAATTATAGCATATAAAGATTGTAGAAAGAGACTACTTGTTTTTGTTACTTTATTAACTTGATTACAACTTGAATGTCAGCATTCAATTAATTCTTGAAATAAGTACACTATTGGTTTCTGTAGACTGCAAATTTTTTTTGGATGCATTTTGTAGGAAATTTCGTCGAGAGCCGTACTCATTTCAATTCAATAAATTCATATAAATTTTAGTAAACAAAAAGTTAAAAGAAAATATTTCATTGTCCACAATTGAAAATGATTCTGAATTAGTGGTCATCATTCATAAAAAATTCAAGAAAATGGGGGTGTGAGTTCAAACCTCGTAATCAATAAAATTGACAAAATACCAATCTATTTCCTAAAAAAAGATGAACTTGAATTCGCAAGTTGATGTATGTGTTCTCGGATAAGGTTCTAATGGCAAGACAAAAGATGAGTTAAAAAGCTAACCAATTCATATATAATTATATAAATTTTGACAAACAAAACAATCAAAACATCTTTTAAATTAATTTGTCAACTGCTAAAATGATCTCGAATCACTTAAGTTCAGATATACTAGTCGATATTAGCATTCTAAGGTTAGACTCAACTGCAAGACAGAAAAAGGGTTTAAGGCCAAAGTCAGAAAATATTTTGGTGATCAAGTGGGCAATAAAGAAGAAGGGAATGGATAGTGTGTAAGATCAAATCTATTTCTTAAACTTTTTATAAATTGTCAAGTGAGATGAGGTATCATAGCTGTATATGCTCGTGGATGTCATACTTAGCAATTTAATCGAGTGCTTTGAGATTACTTTCTCGGACCTTTTTTTTCTTAAGTTTCATTTTCAACTTTTTTTCAGAAAGTTATTCCGAAATGCTCAAAAAATTAGTAGCAAATAGTTTCTAATTAATTAGTATTAAACGTCAAAAAGTTTTTATCCAACACCGAAATATGTTGTTTAATTCAAAGTTTTTGTAAGTGAAAATTTTCATGACAACAACTTTGATAACAATTTCAAATAGACTCTAAGTGCATATGTTATCGCTAACAAAAACCCTTTCAAATCACATTTACTATAATTATGATATTCTCCACAAATCTATGTAAGGCTTATTTATGTTGAACCAAGGATTCCCGTCTATCAATCCAGTAACTAATACCCCTGCTGACTTACAAGCATCCATAGTACGTTTTCTTTTACATCTAATATTAAATTTTTATTACAACTACTGAACAGATTTTTTAAATTGTTTTTTTCTTAAAAAAAAGTACCATTGAGAAGAATATTACAACAATCAATAAACAAAAACAACTACTGCAGTTGTATGAAAATTGTTTCTTTGCTTATAGGTAGACGACAATGTAATAAATAATGTTTTGGTCCAGAACAATTTATATATGGAGATATGGTCGGTTCTGCAAATAATTTAGGAATTAATAGTGTATTTTGTTAGAATGGTAATGCCAAGATTATTGGGATCAGATTTTTCGGTCATCATTTCCCTGGTCAAAGCTTAATTAGAGGAATAATATAGGAAGGCTCATTATGTACATTTATTTTCGTGTTATTTTCTTACCATGTGTGCTCCTTCTGCTCACTATAAATTCACCTTGTAAACTCAGAATTATGCAATAAAAAATATAAAGCCTTCTATTATTCATATAATCATCAGTATTCACGACAATATGGTATCAAAGCGGGTTTACGGTCTCAAGACTGCAACACCTCAAGCACTGATTCCCCACCACCTAAAACCTCAGCTTCCATGTCCAAAGACGGTAACTCAAGGTCGGAATCTGGAATCAGCGATAATGATTTGACAATACAATTGGCAAATATTCTCAAAAACAGTCTTGGCAATCAAGATCAGAAACTTTCAGACAGCTTAATCATTAGCATAAAATTAAACAGCCAAAACTATGCTTTATGGGCCCGAATGATCAAAGTTGCAATCGGGGAAAAGTCAAAGAAATTACTCAGCCACCTTACCAGAGTTCTAGCACCACCATTCATCATCGATGAAATCTACGAAAGATGGGAACAAAATGATCTCATCGTTTTTTCATGGCTAATTCAAAATATTGAGCCACAACTAGCCAGCAACTTGACAGAATATCCAACAGCAAAGGCGCTGTGGAACGCTCTTGCAACAACATACAGTTCCGGGAAAGATAAACTGCAGACCTTTGATCTACATACCAAGGTTAACAGGATGAAACAAGACGGAATACCCCTCGAATAGTTTTGGATCTCTTTACAGGGGATATAGGGAGAAATTGACCGAAGAGAGCCAAATCCCATGTAATCAGAGGATGATATTGCCACTTATAATCAAATTAGACAGGAGAAAAATTGTTTCAATTTCTCAATGCCATTGATAGCGAGTATAATCAGATAAAGAGAGAAATTTTAAGATAAGAAATAATACCTTTGCTTCAAATAGCCTACGCCACTGTTCGTAAAGAAGCTGCTCGCCTAAATATCTTGGGGCTAGCTTCGAATTCTTTGTCATTATAGGTCATAGGCGGCGGCTTCATGATTTTCGGCTATGAAGCGGTTGGAATGGCGGTGCATGGACAGAGGAGGCAAAATTTCACAGACAAAACAAGCACCCATAGACAAAATATGGACAAATCAAAGCTAAAATGCATTGTATGCGGAGGAACAAGGCATACAAAAGATGGTTGTTTCGAAGTTATTGGTTGATGTCACGTGATCCAAACTGCCAAGCACCTACAAGACAATCAATGTTAGAGGACTAAGCCGGGTCTGTCCGGCGTAGCCACTCCGATGCTAAAGTTAGCTAAGCGAGAGAATGTGTGATAAGTAATGTAATAAGTAGTTTGTGTATATGTTTGCGTACCTTGCTGGTTGAGTATTCCAGGCCTTATATGAGACCATATAACCGTTATCATGAATGTGGGAGTTGTAATTAAGTCTTAATAAGCCTGTTTGTAAAGGTTCCAATGGCTCTTTTCTGTATTTGAATGACTGTCACGTGGCTCTCTCTGTGGAAGCCACGTGTTCCTTACTTTTTGGCTGCTTTATGGGCTCATGGGCCTACAATACATACTATGTTATCAGATGTCCCTCCCCCGATATTGTGCGACTCCTTTTAAGGGTCGGTCACCGCTATCTTATTGTAGCATTTTGCAAGGAGGGCTCGCTTCTGGGTAAAGTCGATAGGGTCGGTTTAAAAGATCGACACTTGATGTGAGCCATGGAATGTCCCGACCGAGGGATTGTGTTTGGCTAGTATATTCAATGTTGTTGTTGACTGAAGTTGTTGTTAAAAAGATCGATCATTTTATGTGTCAAATGTTTTACCTCTCTTTCGCTCTTTATTTCCTTTAGATAAGTATTAAACATTTATACCGCGTGTGACTTTCACACGTGTCCTTTGATTGCCTAGCTTGTTCAACAATGTCCCTTTATATCCCTCGTAATTAAACATGTAATCATTATACTTTTTGAATTTCAAATGTCTCTTTTCCCTAAATCACTTCTTTCTTCTCTTTACGGGTTCTGAACTTTCCTCTACTATTTTCTATTATCTTTCGCATCCTTTCTTCTACAAATTTCTCGGTAAGCTTTCTCAAATTCCATTATGAATAGGTTTATAGTTTCTTCCTCATCTTCTTCTGATTCTTCCATTAACAAAGACACGCACAACAGTTCCGTCCATTCTGCACACCCCATTGATGCCATTTCTTTGAGGTCTTTTCATGAGGGGGAAATGCTAGGCCCTCCACAGCTGCTCCTAGTAACCCTTCCTCAGTCGCTCCCCAAATCTCCCAAGAATTCTTATCCCTTATACACTTGCGAACCTTCCACCTATCGATTTGGGCCTATCCTTTTTTAACCCTGAGCCTTTTGTAAATAGGCCTAAAATTTCAGAAATAAACCCTAAATTCGATGTTTTAGTACATTCTGACATTACAGTGGAAGAAGTAGAATACTATATGAACATTTTGTGTTTGAAACCGAGCCTTTTAGGTTCAGTTCCTGCCCCGGAGGATACAGTTGACAAGCCCCCTGAGAAGTCCATGGCCGTATACATTCAACATATTGAATGGGGGTTGCATATGCCTTGTAGTCGAGCCATCGCAGACATAATGAGGGAGTTCTGTATTAGCCCGCCTCAATTAACCCCAAACTCACTTTTAGAATTACTCCTTTTAGATAAATTGTGCAAGGACTTGACAATTTGGCTAGACTGAATGGTGTTTAGATGTTTCTTTCATCCTGTCCAAACCAAAGGGGGAAATCTCTTGTATTTTGCTCCAGCTCGCCTAAAATTACGACCGATATTGAAGAAGGAGGAGTCCGTTCGCTTCTCAAAATCTAAATGGTTTTGGGTTCATCTAGATGAGGGTGCAAGGGATGTCCACAAAAATGCTATGTTTCAAAAGGGATTCCCTTTCCCCATCGCTTAGAACTGGGTGCAAGGAAATCCATCTTCTTGGAAAGAGGATGGTCGGTTGGTTGAGTTGCAGGGGAAAGCAGTGCACTATCTTGATCAGATGGAAGTAAATAGATTGAATTGGACTTATACTGTGTGTGTG
>CATIWQ010427042.1:0-15469 GCA_949673415.1 Euphorbia schlechtendalii
TTAATGTGAAAAGGTTGATGTAAAAGTCCAAAAATCTTTGTTTAATTCTTGGAGTCCAAAAATAAAGAATTGGTTGGTTGGAAAATAAAGTGTTTATTTATCCAAAAGATAATCAGACTCAGGTTCTAAATTTGTTTCAGACCTGAGAATATCTGAGGATTTAAGAAGAAATTTGATGAAGAAATTTGATTTTAAGATGAAGAAATTCGGGATCCAAAAGTGTTTTTTATCCGAGAAAAAGTTAGAAGGAAGTGAGGAATATTGTTTTTATTTTTTTTGTTCTGAAAGAGAGGATTTTTCTTTCTGAATCTCCGGGCCCGTGTACTGAAAAAGATCCGACTATTTATAGAAAAAAAAAGAAGTCCCGAAAAATCCAAAACATAGAACCTCACCGGTGAGAGGTTTTGCGCGGCCTCGCGCGAGGGTCCCTTCAAGGCCTCGCGCGGCCTCACGCGAGGGTCCCTCGCGAGGCCTCGCGCGGCCTGCACGAGGGTCCCTCGCGAGGCCTCGCACGGCTTGCATGAGGCTCCCTCACGAGGCCTTGCGGGGCCTCTACATGAGGGTCCCTCGCGCGGCCTGAGCAAGGCTCCCTCGAGCGGCCTGAGCGAGGCTCCCTCATGAGAGGCAGCCTCGCGCGACCTTGCGCAAGGCTCCCTCTAGCGGCCTCGCGCGAGGGTCCCTCATGATCAGGATTACGTCTCCTTCATTTTTATTTTATTTTATTTATATATTTTTTTTTATTTTTTTGTATTTTTTTAGTTAAATAATTTAAAACGTCCGAGGAGGATTCCCATTTGAAGATCGTCGGATGGTCGAAAATCGTGTGATTCGAGGATAAATTTCCTAAAAAGCCATCATCATTGAATGCGAGAGCTGTTACAAAATCCCATGCTCACACTTATGATCATGAAAATGCATGCTGTCATATGGCGAAACATCACACAAGAAAGCAAAGTTCATATTCATTGATTGAAAAGCCTCATAGGTAGAGTTATTAACATCAAAGACATTACTAATGTTAAAAATTACATCACTAGCATCATTCCCCTCCACATGCAAAGGGTCATCTTTCATCTTGGTGGTTAACTCCTCAATGGTGGGCTCAGCAAGGACTGCCTTCTTCTCCTTAACGGTGGCTTTAGCGATGATCCCTACACCTGCAGCTAGCGGATTCTCCTTGGTACTTCCTTCTTCATTCTTCATTCAGATGGCTAGGACCTTAGTGATAGTCGAGATGGCCTCTTGTACCTCATCCTCCATCAGTTCGGATTTAGGTTCATCTTTAACAAACATCTTCACCTTCCTTTTATATTTGGCAGTTGTGATAGCCACATCAAGAATCAGAACCTAGACCTCTTCCTCCAGAATAACCCCTTCCGTGCAATCAATCATTTCTGAGCCATCCACAGACTCATTAATCGAGGTTAACATGTACTCGTTCGGGAATTCATACACATCCCCGAATATCTAAAACCCCAGAACTTCCTCTTCATTCACCATGACTGGCTCACCTATCCCCCAGATATTTCCTACCCCCTTCAATAGCATAGAAGCTGACCATATTGTAGAAGGATGGTCACTTTTGAATTTAAATTTTATGCCTTGGGGTAAATCCTAATCCATCCCTGAGAGTTAGCAAAAGTGGGTCACTAGCTTCCACCATCCCCTGGTGATACTTGTTAATCCCTTCCTTCGGATAAACCCTCGTTACCCCATAGGAATTTTCTTCTTCCTCCTTTCATGAACAATCATGGCCACCCACAAACCTTCCAGCCCCTACTCCGTAAACACCGCAGCCGCCATAACCGAATCCTTATCCGCCTCTATTGTGACTAGCTTTCCTTAATGAACCAGTTTTATCTTTTGATGGAGGGTAGAAGGGATATCGCCAAGGGCATGGATCCATGGTCTACCCAACAATAGGGAATAAGACACCAGTATGTCAAGTACAGTGAACTTCACTTCAAATTCCACCCATTCATTGTCATGACTATAGTAAGCATCCCCACAACACCGCATTTGGAGTCATCGTAGGCTCGAATAACGTATCCAACTTCTCTAACATGTTTTCATTCAAGCCTGGATGAGGCAGCATCTTAAGTGGGCAGAGGTTGAGTGTTGACCCATTGTCCACCATTACGCATGGGATGGACCTGTCAAAGATATTAACCTTGATGAAAAGGGCCTTATCATAGTTCTGCTATTCTGGTGGCAGGTTTGCCCAGTCAAAAGTAATCGTCAAGCTCTTCTTAAGAGGGATCCCCTTCCCAATAGTTGAATACATCTCAATCACTGAAGTGTTTGGTGTTGCTTCCATCTCCATCAAGTTTTACCTCAGAGAAGCACAACAGCTGCCAGATGTTGTACTTTGATTGCATGCTCTTGAGCTGATTAACCAAGGGATTGACCTCAAGCTCATCCTCATTAACAAATAGGGGCAAGGTTGGCTTTGTATGTTCCCTCATGGTTTCCTCCACTGACGAATTTCCAAGTTGGATGGGATTTTTTCTGAAAACCCGGCCACTGCGAGTTACACTTAGGACTCCATTCTCAATCACCCTTGTTTCAGCGGGTGTCTGCCAAGGGTACTATGGCTCCTCCTTCATCCTCTTGACATTCTTCAACTAATACCTATCAAGATTGATTGGCCCCTTACCATAGACAATCTCCACATCCTCTATTAACCTGGTGTCGTCCTTATTCCCTCTCCTTCGGGACTTCAAAGTGTAGGCATCCAAATCAATAAACTTCGCTTGAACCATCCTTACTTCCACCTCCTCCTCATTCATTCCATCTGTCTCATTTACAAATTCGAACTAATCATAGTCCTCCATTGCGCTCTCTACAGACATAGGGATTGAGCCTACTGAATTCACTCTTGGGGAAACCCGCATGAGCATCTCCATGACTTGATTAGAGGGGATCCCCATTGTAGAACCCAAGTTAATAGTACTAAGTAATTTTGGAAATAGCAAATTGACTAGGATAGTGAAATTAATTGAGTACTAAGTGGACTCTTAATTAATATAGCTAACTTGAGTTTATTCAAGGGAGAATAACTCAGTATTGCTGGATGATTAATTAAGTTATAACTTAGAGTAAGAAAAACTGAGTCTATGCTGAGTATTACATAGTTTAGAATTATGTCACTCAGCTCGTGCTGAGTTCCTGCATTTATTTAATTAAATGCACGTTCTTTTTGACACGTAGAGACTTAATAACACATGTGCTACTAAAGTTGCCTATGATGAAACGGAATAATCTTTTAGTTCTTTTCAAGATAAAAGGCATTAAAATTAAGAAAGACTCATGTGGTCCTCACAACGTCAAAAATGTCAGTGTGGCTATCAGAGATTCCCCGCTACAGTCCAAGAAAAAGGAATTTTTGTTATGGCCGCGTCTCAAGTGTCTCCGCGCGATTCTGCCAACGTCAGCAAGGTCATTCAATGGGAAGACTCCACGTTGCAATAAAGTGTGCATCTCTCATATCCAAATTTCTTGAAGACAAATGAGAATTTGTCAATGAAATTTTATCACGCCTCAACATTCAAATTCCTATCTCTAAACGTCCTAGAATCTATCTCTAACGGGAATATTCGAAAGATTAGAAGAGATGAGAAATTAAAGATTAGCGATCTCGTAAAGTTTGCAACGACTACTTCTCAGAGCTTCAAAGCATAAATAGAAGACTGGAGCAGACGTTCAAACATGGTGAATCACCTCAAATTTCTTAAGAGCTAAAACACTGCTCAAATCACTCTAGATTCCAAAGAAATTCCATCGCAAGCAATTACCAAACATCAAAAGTCCTTATCTCTTTGTAATAGAGAGAAATAGATTAGATTAACATTGTAAGGATTCAACATTTCTATAAGTTAAATTCATTTCTCCTTCGTATATTAATCTGAGTGTTAGTTTGGGAAGGGTACCCAAACTGAGTTGAGCGGTATTTAGAAAGGAAGGTACTTTCTGTAATTGTGTCTACCCACTATAAAGGTTTCTACACCTATTGAAGGAACGATTCACTAGTGGATTAAAACTTGGAGATGGTATCCAGAGATTGGCGGTAGGCTAGGGGTCGAACCAGGATAAATCTCAAGTGTTGACATTCTAACTTTAAGCATTTAACCTTGTCAGCGTATTGCTCATTCATCTCTCTTATTGGCATTGTTTCTTGTTATCCAATCTGTGCTGAATAAGTTTTACTCAGCTAAAGATTGAAGATAAACTGTGCTTGCAAAGCTAAGTAATTTATAAGTTTTTATATCGCACTCATCACGCATATAAAAACTAAACTTGGTGAACAATTTTTGAAAAATCTAAAATTAACCAAGTTATCGCATTCACCCCCCTTCTGCTGTTATTTATAGCCTGTTTATGGACCAACAAGTGGTTTCAGAGTAGTTGCTCAGCTTTTAGACTAATCATCTTTGAGTAAGTTCCATAAATAGCCTACAACATCTATGCTTCCGGCTCTAGTCAGGAAGTTCTCCTCAAAGAAGGAATGTCTGTTACTAGACAACCTCTATTTGATGGTAATCATTATACTTTCTGTAAAAATAGAATGAAAAATTTCATCCAGTCACAAAGCATGCAAGCTTGGCTCGCAATTGAGCTTGGTCCCAGAGTTTCCACTATTGTGAGTAATAGTGTGCGTATACCAGCAGATCTAGAGGATTACGATAATGCTGACTTGATGCTTCTCAAAGAGAATGCCGGAGTGATTAATTACTTACACTATGTGTTAGATCTTACTGAGTTCAACAAGGTCTTAGGATGTGAAATAGCATAGGAAATCTAGAAGAATCAGGAGATTACCTATGAGGGGACCAATAAGGTCAAAGACTCAAAGATCAATCCCATGCTGAGAGAGCATGATATGTTCTCGATGGGTGCCAGCGAGGGTATTCAGAGGATGAATACCAGGTTCATTAACATTGTTAATGAACTGAAGAGGCTTGGAAAGGAGTTCGACGAGGAGAAGCTTGTGAAGAAGATTCTCTACACTCTTACAATAGAGTGGGATTTCAAGAAGAGCGTTATCGAGGAGGCTCATGATCTTAAGACCTACTACAACTATGATGAGCTGATAGGCACCTTGCTAACTCATGAGATGTCTTTGAGGAAATACTCAGATGACTCCAAGAGGAATCAGGGCAAGGAGGGCAAAGCCATTGTCTTTAAAGCATATTCATCTTATGAGTCCAATAACTGCGACTCTGATGAGCAAATGGCCCTTCTGACCAGGTGTTTCAAACGCCTCATTAAGGATGGGAAATTCAATAGCAAGAAGAAGTTTCCCGCTAAAATCAAGTTAACTCAGCATCGGCGTAGAGCTGAGGAAGGATCGAAGAAGGAGCATAGTAAAGATATCAAGTGCTTTGGGTTTGGAGAGAAAGGCCACATCCAGTCAAGCTATCCAAAGGCGAAGAAGGACAGGTTCAAGAAGAGGTTCTCCAAGAAAAATGAGGCTTTTGCTACCACTTGGAGTAACTCAGAAGAATCTACATCATCTGATGAAGAAGCTACTAATTCGGCCAACCTCTACTTGATGGCCATAGAGAATAGAGGTGAAGGCTCAGCATCTACCTTCGGTAGAGATCATACCGCTGTCAACTCTGAAGCTGAGCGTGATAAAGGAAAAGCTCCTCAAACTGAGATACATTCTAAACTTCCTTTATCCATTGAAGAATTTTCTAGGCTCTCTTTGATATTATGAAATTAACTAATAAGTCAATGAAAAACATCAACGAGATAGTGAGGAGAAGTGATGATTTGGAAGATACTAATGCTTCCTTATCGCTTGATATCTGCTTTTTTTAAGAAAACGCTGAGTATCAAGAATGTTTTATCAGCAAGCTCACTAAGCAATTAGATGAGTTGACTGCTGAGATAAGGGGTTTAAAGAAGAAAGAGGTTCTTCCTCGAGCCAACAATCAAACTCAGAGTAACCAAACTCATAATTTGGCGAGTTTCGAATCCACTAAGTGAGTATCCTACTCGAAGAATTTTTAGCAATGGAAGTAGGGTCGATCCCACAGGAAGAGTTATAATTTTGTAAAACTCATTATGTTGAATGTAAATTTGAAAATACTTAAAAGTAAAAAGGGGGGTTTTGATAAGTGATACTTGATTGAAATAATAAAAAAATAAGATTAATTAAAAGTTGTAAGAAAATCAATTGATGAAATTATCCAACCAAAGGCGTAATTCATACTCTCGTTGTTTCACTTGATCATGGGTTCAAAAATATTTCAAAACGAATTTCACTAAACCGGTTATAGTTACCGAAACACGCTCAAGCAACCAATTTTCCCTGAATTTTAAATCAATCACGTGACACTCTATGATTTATCCTAACTAAACCATAGTACTTTGGAAACGTTCCTTAGTTTTAACTTGGTAATTGCATTAAGAATTAGGAAAACCCGATTCAAACCAATTTGTCAAGATGCTTAACTCATTTAAGTAAGATTGTTTATTTCTTAAGATAGAAAATCTTAATTTGACACTATACAAATCAATCAGACAATTACAGATCAAATCGATTTGTATGTCAACAATGAGTTCTTTCGATTGAAACAACATTGACTTTTTGTAACAATTAAAAGAGTCAAAATAAACTTTATAAACCGAAATAAACAAATAGCAAAAATTGATTAGAAAAGAATAAGAACAATTAGACCTCACAAGTGAAAAGAAACAAGAGTAGAATTAACCTTTGATTGGAAAAGGAGATTTAGCAAGACATGATTTTGAGCAAAATTAAATGATATATTCAATAGCAATCTCTGTGTGTCTTTAAACTAAAACAAGTACTCCTTAAATAAACAAAATAATATAACTAGAAAAGTAATGGAAAATTCCATAATTGTTCCATGTTCTTTACTAATTTCCATGTAATTCGGTTGAGGCCATGAACTTTACAAAACTGTTTCTGAATAATGGGATTTCATCAAAGTGGGAATAATTAACTAAAGAAAATGGATCAGCCATGTTCTTTGACAAATCAGCCGCATTAAAAAATGAATTACAGCTCAGATTTGTTGCTATTATGTTCACAAAACATTTCCCAACAGTGAGGACCAAATCCACATTCAAGTCATTCAGTTCCATTCCACCTCTACTGCTCTACTTTTGACTTTTTCTCCAGATCACACTCCAAGTTTAATCAACACTTGACTTTTTCTAATAAAACCAAAACATAACCACAACTTAATCAAATTTCAGACAATAATCCACAAACAAAGCATAGGTAAGATAAATAAAATGCATTCTAACACAATTCTAAGCGGAAAAATTCGTCTAAACAAAAGAAAGCGAGCTAGCCCAAACCAAAAATGGTGTGCGGTTTTTTTGGGAAAGCTGGACATGCCACAGTTCTTTGTCGGCATAAAAATGGTTATTATGATGAGTACAATTGGTCAAACCTAAGCACTGCTAATAAAGGAGGACCCAGCTCGAAAGCATAGGTACCTAAGAAAAAGTGATTGTTTTGCAGGTGAGCCTTAGATCTGCTGATGACTCTCGAATGTGGTATTTGGATAGTAGATGCTCAAGGCATATGACGGGAGATGAAAGCCAGTTCATCTCATTAGAGTACAAAAGAAATAGAAGTGTTAGTTTTGGAGATAACCAGAAAGGGAAGATTGTAGGCCGTGGTACTGTTGGTGTCTCTCCTTCAATCGAGGAGGTTTCTCTTGTCAAAGGACTGAAGTTCAATCTGCTTAGCATAGCCCAACTCTGCAACAAAGGTAGGAAGGTTATGTTTAACTTAGCCGGATGCTCAGTAATTGACTGTAAGACTAACTCAACTATACTCTTTACTCCGAGGATCAATAATGTCTATATGATTGATTTATCCCCTGGCTTCACTAACATTTGTCTTGTATCTAAGGAGGATAATTTGTGGCTTTGGCATAGAAGGTTGGGTCATATTAATATGAACATTCTATCTAAACTGGCCAAAAAGCAATTAGTTGTGGGTTTACCCAATATCAGCTTTGAAAAGGATAAACTATGCTCTGCTTGTCCACTTGGTAAGCAAGATAAGAAATCATTTAGATCAATAGATTACGCAGTAACTAAGTGATCATTGGAGTTACTCCACCTTGACCTTTTCGGCCTAGTTTAGCCTATGATCTTGGGTAGTAAAAGGTACTCATTGGTGGTAGTAGATGACTTCACAAGATTCACATAGGTAGTCTTACTGAGTAGCAAAGACGAGACTTATGAATCATTTGTCAAACTCGGTAAACGGATAATGAACGAAACTAGAGATAAAATCTATAGAATTTGAAGTCATCATGGATGTGAATTCGAGAATTCATGTTTCAAATAATTCTTTTCAACTATGGCATTGACCACAACTTCCCATCTCCTCATACGCCTCAACAAAATGGGGTTGTAGAAAGGAAGAATAGAACAATAGTTGAGTTGGCTTGATCCATGCTGAGTGATAACAATCTACCAAAGTATTTTTGGGGAGAAGCTGTTAACACAGCCTGTTATATCTTTAATCGGGTTTTAATTTGCCCAATTCTAGAGAAAACACCCTTTGAGCTTTGGCGAGGATGCAAGCCTAAGATTGGTCACCTTAGATCATTTGGCTATAAGTGCTATATTCTTAACACCAAATAGCAATTAGGAAAGTTTGATCCTAAGTCTGATGAAGGTATCTTTTTAGGATACTCAACTAATAGTCGCACATATAGAATATATGTCATGCGTACCGGCCTTTTAGAGGAGTCTATGCATGTAGATTTTGATGAAACTAACATTGCAGAAAAACATCCCTCTGATGAAGATGAAGGAGTACCTCAGTTTTCAAATCAACTCAATATGCCACAAGCTGTGCTACCCAACTCAGCATAGGAGCACCCAGTTGAGGAAGCCAAAGATGATGATCTTTCTATCAACTTCAACGATGGTAAAAATCAACCTCCACCTCTGCATCCAATTATCGATCCTCCAGCAGTTGACCCGAGTCTTACAAGAGAGATTAGAATTCATCGCAACCATCCACTAGATAGCATAGTTAATAATGTGCATAATCCTATAATGATGCAAGGTCAGCTCAGTCGCATGATGAGTCATCCAACCTTCATTTCATTGATCAAACCCAACAAGTTTGAAGATGCAAAAGGAGATGATAATTAGATGATCGCAATGTAAGAGGAATCGGATCAGTTCAAGCATAATGATGTTTGGGATCTATTTCCTAAGCCTAAAGGGAAATCAACTATCGGTACTAAATGGGTTTTCAAGAAAAAGCTAGATGAAGATGGCATTGTTGTCAGGAACAAGGCCAGGCTTATTTCTCAAGGCTACAATCAATAAGAAGGAATTGACTATGATGAAACCTATGCTCCAATAGCCCGGCTCGAAGCCATTCGAATCCTTTATGCTTTCGCATCTCATATGAACTTCAAATTGTTTCAAATGGATGTCAAAAGCGCTTTCTTGAATGGATTCATTCAAGAAGAAGTATATGTTCACCAACCTCCAGTCTTTGAGGATGCGAAGAACCCTGATCATGTCTTCAAATTGAAGAAAGGTCTTTATGGATTGAAGCAGGCTCCAAGAGCTTGGTATGAGAGGCTGACCAATTTCTTGATCAGCAAAGGCTATGAAAGAGGGAAAGCAGGTACAACTCTTTTTATCAAGCGAAGGAAAGAAGATGTGTTGCAAGTACAAATATACGTTGATGATATTATATTTAGAGCAAATGATGAGAAGCTGTGCAAGGAATTTAGCAAGCAAATGAAGAGCGAGTTCGAAATGTCTATGATGGGAGTGCTCAAATATTTTCTTAGTCTTCAAATCCATCCTCAACCCCCTTAACTCCTTTGGTTAAGGAAGTTCCTAACTCTAAGAACTCAGCTCATCAGGAAAAAGCAAGTGGTTAAAATGCTGAGGGAAATTTTACAACAAGTGACGCACCTGAACCCAACAGCAAGCTAGCTGATACATCTTTCCTACCACAAATCCGTGAGTTAGCTAGAAAGCAATTTCCTGCGCTCAGGATTATTCACCACATTTCTACTGATAAGTTTAATAAATTTTTTGCAAAGATTTTGGCTATATATTAATGTTGCCGAAAAATGGTTCACGTAAAGTATAGGTGTCGTCAATACCACTTATCAGGATAGAAAAATGATGATAACTGCAAGTATACAGTTACGATGTAGTTTTAAAATATATCGATCCCACAGGGAAGGACCAACTCTAAAGATCAACAAGGAAAATGGAATGAGGAAAATAAAATAAAATAATTTGATGTTTTGGATAGGAGGATTAGAATAAAGAATGGATAGATATATGTATGGAAGATTAGAGATTCTAATATATAGATTTTCCTGCGAAATAAGTATAGGAAAGAAAACATGCAAGTTCAACAAAGTTATTAAATTCACTAAACTAATCTAACATAATCGGTTCTAGACACTCAGATGTTCAATGATTCACCGCAAAGCAACACATGAAATGACTTTTCTAAATCTAGCGTAAACAAATCAAGACAATTATATAAACCTAGACAACAATATTACTATGCTTAGTACGGGTCACTCTCACATAGCCACATTTAGCAAGTTATCATTCCAACAATGTTGGCTCACTAAACAGCGTTAAAATCACAGATCCAGTGATTATACACAATTTTGCTAACCCCGAAACTACTCTTAAAGTTAACTCCGAAGCATATAACTTAATTAACATAAAAGACTTAACATGAAATATGCATCATGACACATAGACATATCATAAACTTCAAAATAGAAAGTAGTCTAAGTAGAAAGCAAAGCAAAGTTGCAAGGTATGTAAGTGAAAGCTAAAGTTGATCAAACCGTATCCACTCTTTAATGGGAGTTGTTAATTCCTGCAATTCCTGTGTCTGCTTTGAATTCGGTCTCGGCCCATACAAAACCTATGCTAGGATGCTATTCTTTGTGAATATCGAACAAACGAATGTTGAAGAATGAAAACTTTTATTGATAAGTGATTTGCAAGTACACTTATACAATAATCGCCCGAATATGTAGAGAAATCTAGTGATTGAAACAAGGATTCGAATCACTTAAACATTTTCTCGCTAACACTTATGAATGTAGCGAAAACTAAATATTTTTTTCTCTCTAACTACGCACACACTATGCACTATACACTATTCCACACTTTCTGCACTCCATTCCCATCGAAATTGGTGAGGTTTGGAGCCCTATTTATAGAGTTCAAAGGGTTGCGTCTATCCATACTAAGAGTTGTGTCCATTGGTGAAAGATTGTATAACTTCATTGTGATTGGTTGAGAAGCTTTAATCTAATCCACAATGGATAGGCACCTTTTTATGATTGGTTGACTTCTGATAGGTGTCTTCTCGTTGGTAGTTTATTGCGGTTGATTGCTCTTATCTAGGGGTTGGTAGTTAAGAAGATTTTACCAAAAAACCATCGGAGTCGCGACTGCGATATACAAGTCGTGACCATGAATACTTGTCTGGTAACTTTCTGTTCTGAAGTATACAAGTTGTGACCGCGAATGATTGTCATGACCGTGAATTGTGTTTTTCTTCATAATTCTTCTTGCAACTTTACCGATCTTTGACAGCTTCGACCCTAAGCCAAATCTTTAAGTTCCACGCATCTTTTCACACCTTTTTCACTCTCTTTACATAGATTTCCACTTTAGATCATTTTACTCCCAAGATTTACCTACTATCTGCATTTGCATAAAAAATAACTACATACCATGTGAAATCTTTTATATGAAGCACAAAAATGACTAAAACTATAGTGTTTAGTGTACAAAATCATTATGATAATAAGTGTAATTATACACTTATCATATCCCCACACTTAACTTTTGCCTTGTCCTCAAGGTAAATTCAACAGAAGTGTATAAATTAGTAATCAAGTTTGTACTTCATTTGGCGAAAGACTATTGTAGTGAGTACCACATTCCCATGTTGCATAAGATTCAAGTAGAAATCTAAAATTTCCCACAAATTAGTAATGTGCAATTTATATAGCTTAGTTGCATACCTTTGTTCTTAATGGAGAGTCAACCGAACAGCATCTTCATATAAGCGTTATATGCATACTCGAATATTTACTTTTCTTAAGCATAGTATAAAGTATAAAGGACATAGAAAGCACACTTTGATTAATTTTCTCTCAAGGCATTTTTAGGTAACCTAGGATGCTAAAACACTCTCAGTGGTTGCATTTTATACTCCATACTACTCTCCCCTTTTTTTAGTTGTTGCATTTTATGCTCCATACCACTCTCTCATTTTTTTTCTTTTAAGCATATATTTTTGAAGTGCTTTGTACTTTGCACCCATTTTTCGTGCTATGCTTTCTTTTCTGCACTCATTGAATGGTTGCAGTTTCTGCTCCGTATCATTCCTCACGTTTTGCATAACTCATTGGTTATCCTCTCTTTCTTTTGATTTTTCATTCTTAATACCCTCATCCTTTATTGATCAATTTCAAAGTCTTATGGTTATAGTTTCCCAACACTTTAAAAACACTCAATACTTATAGGACTTATTCGAGATTTGCATATAAAACTCATAGTAAGAATACCATTACATATTACTCCACTTAAACTTATCGGAAGCATTAAACTAAAACTATATAACTTATACTAATTCATGTTGCATTGAAATATATATCGAAACTTACTTGGAATGTTGCTTTCGAATATTACTCACCACTCATCCTTGCCAAATGCTAAATGTTGTGCTAATAATACTCAATTTCAACATGCTCTCAAATTTTGCACTAATATCAAACTTGTAATACCTAACACTCAAAATAACCTTGGATAAATGTTAGTAAAGTATAAGAAATGATAATGTATAACTAACAAAAATATTAAGAAAAATTTTCAAATTCTTTGGTTTTTTCATTTTATTCAATTTTTTTGGATTTTACGGGATTTTTACAAATTCCCCCCACACTAAAGAACACAATGTCCTCATTGTGAGACATTTAATAAAAACCAAAACTAAAATTTAATACTAGACTAAAAATGATTGAAAAAGAGAAAGTAAAGTAAAGAATAAACCCGTTTTATTGTAAAGGAGAATCCGGGGGACTAGGAGTGAATTGATAATTTTGTTTTCTGAAGTACGAAAGTAATTTTCGAAGCATTGATTTATTACTTTTTTTTAGAATTTTCATGTCTTTTTTCATAACTTCAAGTTCCTCTTGGAAATTATCCAATTTAAGTTGCATGCTAGCCTTCCAATCTTCCAATCTTCTGGAGCTTCCTCTTCTTCTTCTTCATCTTCTTTTAATTCACGCATCGAGGCTTTTCCATGTCGACGGCTAATAGTTGGATTAGATGGTTCGACAGAAAAATCTTCTTGAGTCAAGTTTATCTTCTTGGTGCGGTAGGATTAGGAGTAGAAGCAATATACACCATCGTGGTCTTGAAGTAATCCGGTGTTCTTCAAATAATTCCCATCCATGTAGCGAAAATACTCACCCGGTTGTTGAACATAGGGGATTTCACCTCTTGCACCCAAGATGATAGCGGTGATAATTTCGGCCGCTCCAATCTTGTTTCTCATGCTTGTTGAGTTCTTCTTCATCATATCCCATATGATATCCACAAATTCTGCTTTTTGTTTCATCATAGCACATGAAAGAATAAACAAATCTTTCTTTTGGACCTTTGTATTCTCTACTCGATAAAATACCGAAGTGGAAAGGTATTTGTGGAGAAGAAGAATGCATTCATCCTTAATAAGTTTGTTAACAGAGTTTTTGGGATCGAAGACTCTCTTACCCGATAATTCTGCCCAAACTCTATTTGGCTAAAAAGAATCCATCATGCTTGATGAATTGACAATCTTGAATCCGAACCATTCACCCATCATCTCTCTTGTGACGGTGTATTTTTGTCCTTGATTTCGAAACTGAATCACCCTCTTCCTTGAATCTTCATAATCGAATGTTACCAGACATTCGAGAATCAAATCTCGATTTTGTGGAAAACATAAATCCACAAATTTTGTGAGTCCAAGAGCCGAAAGATAAACCTCCATCTCTCTATAGAGATTCATTGCTTTCATAAAGACTAAATCTAGGAATATCATCCCGGAGATATCCAATTTGTTGAGCTTTTGAAAATGCTTGCCTTCTTCTCTCGTCCTTACAGGGAAAGGACAATCAAATTCTTCTTGAATTGATTGGGCTCCTCTTTTATTTGCTGCTCTCTTTACACAAGTCATATTGGTTTGAATTGAAGAATTGAAAGGTTTTGAATGTAAAAGGTTTTGTAAGCTTTGCGAAGGGTGTGGTTAGGGTTTAACTTACACCTATTTATAGAGGATTAAGATGTCTCTAATTGGTCATAATTGATAATATAGCCATTTATGCTCAAAACTAACCGTTAGTGGCGGTTATGGACATCTATTGTGTTTCTGATCACGATCTATAACAGTTATATTTAGCCCGCGTCGCGATCGCGAAGGCCAGTCACGATCGTTATCTTCTTCACGATAGAAACAAAAAGTTAACTGCAAATTATCATGAATGCGAGTTGAATGTCATGGTCGCGATCTTCTTTATTCTTCAAATTTCTTCAATTTTTAGACTTGCACCTATAAAAACTTACAAACATAAACACATACAAACTTTGTTAAATATAAACGATAAATATTTACTATTTTACCTTGGATAATCATGGTGAAGATAGCAATTGGACATCAACGTCTTATTATTCAAATTTTCATTTCATATTTAACAAATATTTATAAACTAACAATGAAACACAAACAAACAAACAACTAAATAAAACACAACTAAACTGAACAAACTCCAAAATCTACATGAAAAGATGAAATATAATTAGAGGGGAGCGATTCCATCATTTGGTCAATCTTGTAGTAAGATTCCCTTAGATCTCACTCAACATCAATCATTAAGGTACGAATGTCCTCGATTTTCCTATGGATTGAAATCTGCCCTTCCATAAGGTCATTCAACCTTCCGCGGAGGTTGGAAACTTTACGCTCTTCTTCCTGCGTATTTTCCCTTTCTCTTTCTCTATCTGCTTCCACGCTTTATCCCATGATCTCCAATCATAGGTTATTCTTTCTTATCCTATGCACCTTACCAAGAAATTATGCTCGAAAAAGACTTCCATTGTTAACTCCGTAATCATGTCTTCACTAGCAAAAATTTTTGTGGAATATGGCATTCTTCCAATCTGGCCCAACAGATATGCCATAGTTCGGCACCCGTATTCTGTAAGTCTGGGATTTTGAGCAGCAGACATCAATGTCTCCATCATTATCCCTAAAATATCAATAGGTGTGTTATTCCAAATTGCTTCTATTACGAATAATTCCTTAGGAATGACAAGATCGAAATTGGACTTGCTAAACAGTGCACAACTCAAATAAAAGTGTCATGCAAGCAAACTAAGATCACGAATCCACCAACTATAGGCAGAT
>CATIWQ010427078.1:0-13672 GCA_949673415.1 Euphorbia schlechtendalii
GAATAATTATTACTCACCAAATATATATACAATTTGTTTATCACTAATTTATTAAGATAATTATACGAACATGTTTGCAAGCTTTTGAGCCGAACCTTATAACGTTTGGTTTGTTAATATCTCAAGCCGATCTCGAACTCGAGTCGAACTCTAGCCGAGTTTTTACCGAGCTTTTTTGTTTAATACCGGGTAAGAATATGGTAGGAACATGGTGGAAACCTTATATTTCATTAAAAGCTTGTTATCAATATCTAGTTGGAAACTGGTAGGAACGGTAGGAGCTTAATAGGTAATACAAATACATGTCAAAGTTTATCTCCATATCATATGTGTACATATCAAGAAGATTTTTACTAAGTTCACATACATACGAGCATCCTATCAGATATTTATCATATACCTTTAAAAAATTTATTTTTTTTCAATATCTAGTAGGAATAAGGTAGGAACGTGGTTGGAACATTATATTCATTGAAGTTTGTTCAATCCATCAATATGGTAGGATACTAGCAACGTGGTAGGAACCTTATAGGTAACACAAATACATGCCAATGTTTATCTCCATAGCATACTTGTACATATCAATAAGAATTTTTACTAAATTCTCATACATACGAGCATCCTATCAGATACTTTCAAAAACTTTTTTTTATTCAATATCAAGTAGAAAATCTGATAATAATGTGGTAGGAATGTGGTGGGGATCTTATATTTCATTGAAAGTTTGTCCAATCCATCATTATCTGATGAAAACTGGTAGGAACATGGTTAGTAATGCAAATACATGTCAAAGTTTATCTCACCACCAATCAGAAACTTCATCAAACACCTTATGTGCAAACTCTTAAAGTAGATAATTTTCAAATTAAAAACTTCTAGCATATTCGTAATCAAATCCAAACAAAATATATTAAAAGGAGAACTAAGAAATCCTTCTTTTCATTCACACTCAAGCAAACCATTAGATCCAAATCGATTGCAAAAAATAAAACAAAAACATATGGCAATTTAAAAATTAAAAAAACTCAAAAACTAATCATAAATCGAAAATTACTTGAAGAAAGAAACCACACGATCAGAAGAAAGATCGACAATGCAATGCAAAGTATTAGTTAGGAGGTAAAGAAGAACAAAATTTCCAATTGTTTTTACATAATTTAATATTAAAAATCCTTAAATTTTGAAACCACGCATCCCCTGGAAAAAAATTTCTCACATCATCATTCCGTACATTTTTGAAATTTGACAAAAAAAAAATTAGACCGTTATAAGGGTTTTTCATTCAGAGATAGTGAGTGTGTTTTTCTCTTCTCTTCCCTTTTTCTTCTTTGCTTTTTCTTTTGCCTTCTTTCAATTCATTATTGGTCATCGAATCAAAGATAGTGAGTGCTCTTTCTCCTCTCCTCTTCTTCGCATTTTCTTTTGCCTCCTTTCAATTCAATAATGATTCCGGGCACAATTGCAATTGATTTTACCAAATCTTCTGTTGGTGTTAGTGACGGAAACCACCAGCGTTCGTAGCCACCGTCGTTTTCTTTTTCCGGTAATTTATTTCTTCTTTTAATCTTCTGTCCTCTTTTCTTTTTCCAATTTACAGAAACCTGTGTTTTTTTTTAATTCCATCTATATTCTAATTCAAATGTTATTTTTTTTTCAGAGTGTCCTCTTCTCTTCTCCGATTTTTCTTTTTCATTCTTTCAATTCAATGATAGTAATTGCGTAAGAAATATTTTACCAATTCTTGGATCATCGTCTGCTTCTTCCTGGTTTGTTGATCGGCAACCACCGGCGATCGTTTTCTTTTTCCGGTAATTGATTTTTTCTTTCAATCCTCCATCCTCTCTTCTTTTTCAATTTACAGAATCTGTATGTGTTTTTTTAATTTATCGATAAACACTACAAGTAATTTGTGCAAATTGCGCCATATTTTTTACTTGAACCGGAATATTATTAAGGAAAATTTTATAAATGGGCTGAAAGTTATAAATAATTTCAGCCCAAGTTTTGTATCCTTACTTATTTGACCAATTATGTTTCATATTTACCTTCTACACGCTCCAAAGTTTCTATATTTACCTCTCTTACCTTTTGCGCTTGTTTTTTAATCTTACTATCTTATTTCATCATTATCTCTCAAACTGTTTATTTTTTTGATATGATGCTTTAGAGTTTTTTGTTTGTCTCATTTTTATCTTAAAAACGTCATCCATTGTGATATACTTTATTGAAAATATTTTTTCAACTATTTGATATCTGATTAGAAACTGATATATAAATGATATGTAACTGGTAGGAAGAACAATTTGTGTCAATTTTGTAATGAAAGTATGGTAGGTAACACAAATGCATGCCAAAAGTTTATCTCCATAACAATAAACAAACAATTATAATCTTAAAAGTAATGAAAATGCATTAAAAAGTGATTACAAAATGTAAAAAAGAATTCTACAAAGTATTGAATAAAAAAGGATAAGAATCTGGTATCTAACTGGTATGAAGAACAAAAAATGTCAAAACTAGTAAGAAAGTGGTAGGAAACTGGTATGAAGAATAAGTTATGTCAAATTAATCTTGAAAATTAATTAAAATGCCTTAGAAAGTGATCAGAACATGTAAGATAAAACTATTGAATCAAAATAGTAGGAAACTAGTATGTAAATGGTATAAAACTGGTATTGAAATTAAACAGTAGGAATCTGGTATCTAACTAGTATGTAACTGGTATGAAGAATAAAAAATATCAAAACTAGTAAGAAAGTGGTAGGAAACGGGTATAAAGAACAAATTATGTCAAATTACTCTTGAAAATTAATTAAAATGCCTTAGAAAGTGATTAGAATATGTAAGATAAAACTATTGAATTAAAACAGTAGGAAACTAGTATGTAAATGGTATAAAACTGGTATTGAAATTAAAACAGTAGGAATCTGGTATCTAACTGGTATGAAGAACAAAAAATATCAAAACTAGTAAGAAAATGGTAGAAAACTGGTATGAAGAACAAATTATGTCAAATTAATCTTCAAGATTAATTAAAATGCCTTAGAAAGTGATTAGAACATGTAAGATAAAACTATTGAATCAAAACAGTAGGAAACTAGTATGTAAATGGTATAAAACTGGTATTGAAATTAAAATAGTAGGAATCTGGTATCTAACTGGTATCTAATTGGTATGAAGAACAAAAATTGTTAGAATCTGGTAGGTAACTGATATCTAACTGGTATGAAAAACAAGTTGTGTTAAATTAATATTGAAAGTGATGAAAATGCATTAGACAGTAATCTAAACATGTAAGATAATTTATTACAACTAATCAGCTGATTTAAGTTCAAGAATACTTTGAAGAACAGGTTTCCAAGACCAATGAGAGTGATAAAAATCAGATTAGTAGATGAATTTACAATTGCATAATTGCATTTATACAGCACAATGAAATCCTGACATCATTTACAACACAAAAATTGCATAATCCTTCTGCAAGTTAACAACAAAAACAAACACAAAGACACAAATAGAAAAAGAGACAAAACGAAATCTATCAGCAACAAACAGTATTTCAACTCTATGGATCCTCATTCTCAATTGAAAAAATACTGGTCGAAACCTAGAAAATTAGAATTGTGCAGAGAATTTAAGAATTGCAGAGAGCAGAAACTTTAAGAAACTTCGATTTAGAGAAAATCGGGGATAATCGAAACAAGGAATAGAGATTTTGATGCAGAGAAACGTGCGATGCAAAAAGAGGAAGCAATTGAAGCTTGATAAAACAGTGTATATATAGAAAGTATAGAGTGAAAACTGAAACTTAAAATTGGTTATAGAATGGAAATGATAAGTTGGACGTATTTTTGTAAATAAATTTCATAAACCTTACATTTTTTACAATTTCCCAAAAAACTGGTCGAAAGCTAGAAAATTAGAAATTGTGCAGAGAATTTAAGAATTGCAGAGAGCAGAAATTTGAAGAAACTTCGATCTAGAGAAAATCGGGGATAATCGAAACAAGGAATAGAGATTTTGATGGAGAGAAACGAGCGATGCAAAAAGGAGGAAGCAATTGAAGCTTGATAAAACCGTGTATATATAGAATGTATAGAGTGAAAATTGAAAGTTAAAATTGATTATAGAATAGAAGGTATAAGTTGAAACGTATTTTTGTAAATAAATTTCACAAACCCCACATTTTGTACAATTCCCATTTTTTTATTTGGTAATGATTAGAAAATACACTTAATATAAAATGAACAAATGCAGAAATTTTAATTTCTAATTTATTTACCACCGGTAACTTAAGTACGTAACCAATAAAACATGAATAAGTATGGATTTCTTTGCATTCTTGTTCCATGTTTAGATCCGCGACCACCACGCCCACGTCCATGTCCACCACTTTTATAGTATATATTTGTGTATTTGGAAGAATTTGGTTTAATTTATTTAACTTTTTTGGGCATGAACGATGAAATTTGCAATACCATGTGTAAAATTCAATTGGATTTAAGATTCCTAACGTTTCGCATAATTAAATTAATTTAGTAGGTAAACTCAAATTTTTAGGTCAAATCAAATAAATTATTCATCCATACTCATGGAATGCCACAAGTGAACAAAAAAAATAATTAGTGAGGATTAATACATTTTCAGTGAATTATGAACTTTTTTTTAGAAATGAAATTATTTATCAAAAGCTAAACGGTGTATTTGACATCAATTTCAAGCATTAAATTAAAAATAAATAAATTAAACTAAATTCATTTTAAAGTAATATAAGATATTTTTTTATCATTTTTGTTGATCGTGAAATTTGAATCAACAATCTCAAACAACAGAATACTTAAAGAAGTGATGATCATTAAATCAAAGTTTAGTGATAAAAGAAAAATACCAGATTAAAAATTTGTTTGAAATTGTTATTAAAATTGCTATAGCAAAACTTCATTTACAAATTTTTAATTAAGCATAACATTTTTGCATTAGATTTAAAGTTTTTACTTTTAATATTCATTAATTAAAAACGATTTGATTCATTTCCATAACTTTTCAGTTAAAAGTAAAATGTTTCAATTGCTTTCGAACTGTCCTGAGATTTAAAAATAGAGAGAAAATACAAAGCTTAAATAAATAGTAAGGGCAGGACAAGAAGTAGGAAACTGAAGAAGGGACATAATTGTAATAGCGAATTAATAGATATTTTTATTGACCCATAAAAATATCTGTCTAGCTAGAGTTTATCCACTCATCTTGCCGTGACAGAGAATACCCCACTTGACTTTAGTCACTCCGTTAGTTCATCTTCGTTTACTTAGTCAAACCCGGCTAGGAAACTTGTCCTATCTCTGAGTCTTTTTTGAATATCCCCCACTCAATTCGCGTTTTTCTTATCCTTGTTCAGGATAACCGGCCTCTGTATGTCTGTATTCAGTATATCCCTCGTACATATCTGGGTCCATCCTGAAAACAGTTCCTCTAAACCACAACCAGAATGACTAGAAATATGTATCCAATCAAGACAGCACATTCACCGCCCTTAGTATTTCCAACCGCAGTTAGCTCAATTAACCGCAGTTTTCTCTTCTTTCTCTATAAATTTATGTTCTCTCCCGTTCAATTCATCTCATCCCTTTCTGGTTCTTCCATAATAATTGCCTTTAGGGTTCTTACTGTTCTCAAATGGCCTCCGCTGATACCGAGTACAGATGCTTCGTCGGCGGCCTAGCCTGGGCCACCACCGATCAAGCCCTCCAGGATGCCTTTAGTTCCTATGGCGAGATTCTCGAATCGAAGGTCCGTTTGTCGCAGAGATCGGATCTGACCTGACCTCACTCGTCTCTGTCGATCCTAGATCTGTGATCTGTGTTACTATAATCTCTGTGTTACTGTTCTTTTATGTTACTCTGTTACTAATCTATAATCGGTACGTTCATCTTCAACCTTGGGGCGAAGATCGATCGATATGTTTTTACGTTGTTATTTATTTTGATTTGCCTTCTTGATTGTTCATAGATCTGATTGGATCTGGATTTCCTTTTCTATGTTTCAGATCATCAATGATCGGGAGACAGGCAGATCACGAGGTTTTGGATTCGTTACCTTCAGCAATGAGAAATCCATGAGGGATGCAATTGAAGGAATGAATGGACGTGATCTTGACGGGCGCAACATAACCGTGAACGAAGCTCAATCTCGCGGAAGCGGAGGAGGTGGCGGCGGCGGCGGCGGATACAACCGCGGCGGGGGTGGATACGGTGGAGGTGGCCGCCGGGAAGGAGGATATGGAGGTGGCGGTGGATACAGCCGCGGAGGTGGTGGATATGGAGGAGGTGGTGGTTACGGTGGTGGACGTGACCGTGGCTATGGTGGCGGCGGCGGCGGCGATGGTGGATCTCGTTACTCTAGAGGCGGTGGTGCATCCGATGGTGATTGGAGGAATTAGGCTGAATAGGCTTGTCCTCTGTATGCAAGTGAATTTTGTTTCGGTGGGTTTGTTTGTTACGAAGAAGTATGGTTTAGTTTGGTTGATGTGATGTGAGTTAGCTTGTTACTTGTGATGGCTCCCTTGATTGAAGTGTAATTCATTTTTGATCGATGGATACAGTTTGTTATGTTCGTGCCTACTATTGGAAAGAAAAGTTACAGATTTCTCTTTCATTTGTTCTTGTTCCCTTCATCATTAATCTTCTGATGTGGAGAAAATCTCAGATTTTACACGCAAAATGGCGAAAGAATCGCAAACGTTTTTAAAACTATAAAATGTAGACTCTGCCAGGCAAAGATCTGAAGCTCAGAAAATGGCAATTCTAAGAAAATTCAAATGTAGCCTGATAATGCAAAGAAATTCAGGTAGCTGAGTTCAGCCTTAAATTTGATCCTCTACCATTTAAAACGAAAACAATGGAATATAGCTCCCTTTTTAGTTAGATTCTTTAGCTTTTGATTGATTCAACATATAGTAGTCTCAGACTGGATTCCTGATGCTTGATACAGATTGGATTTAAGAAGCCAATTAGAATTTATTGTTAGGACGATTATTCCATTGGGTATCCAAATACACTAATTTATTTTTAGAATTCAAAATTATGTTTCTGCTTGTTTGCGAGTGTATAAATAATTCATTTATTTTGTTCTTTCACTAATTTATTTGTAAATGAGCTCGTTTTTATTCGCGAATAACGTTACCAATTGAACTTAATACATAATTTAGGTAAAAAATGGAAAAGGGGACTGGACAATTTTATACCTATACTTGTTGTATTAATTAGTTTTATTTTTTTCTTCAAAACCAAAATTAATTAGTTTAATTTTTTTCCTCAAAAGCAAATTAGTTTTTTTTAATTTTAAAATTTCTATAAAATTTTTATTTTTGACATGTAGTTACCATAATCCAACTAGTTTATGAACATGTTCGTGAACCTCTAATTGAGCTTGTTCATGAGTTACATGTTTAGTTAATTTATAATTCGAACCGTAGCATCATATTCACGAACTGTTCATTTATAAGTAAAGTCGAGTTTTTCCCAAGCTGAAAACGGAGTTGTTCACGAACGACTTGGTTCATTTACAACTCCGCAGAGATGGAAGTGCAAAAAGTGTTTTGTTGTTGAAAAATTTTACTCAGCTGTACACATTTGACCTCCTACGAGTGTAATTTAAGACAATTGTATTAGGAAGATATTAGATTTGTTTTTATTCTTATGAATCATAAGACTTGTTATGACTGATTGTTCTACACAATAATAGAGTTCTTTCTTCAGCTGTATTTGACTATATTTTAAAGATTGATGGAAAAATAACCGTAATATAATATATAAAAACCATAAGGACAAAGTATAAAAATAACTTATAAAATCGTTAAATGAATCGACTCAGCCCAAAAAATATAACGCGCAAAGCTAATAATAATTGGGCCTATGAAGCTATGTTGGGTTCTGCTCATACTGAGTATAGCAATCAACTGGACGGGATGAATATTAAGTCAAGTTGAGTTTTCCTTGCCACTCAACTGGTCTATTAAGTCACGTTGGATCTCTTAACCTCAATCCCATTCAAATTGCCCAAGCTATCAAAGGCGGCTTACGCCAAATCAAATGGTCCCCATTTCACAGAGAATGGTTAAGGACAATTTCAGTGGTTTCCCATTTTGAGAAATTTTTTTGAAATGGAAAATGATCAAGTCCAATCATTTCTCATATGGTATATCTTTAAATTGGGGATCCGCATGCATGGGGAATTGAATTAAATATTATTACTTTTTGGGTATCGAATAAAATAATATTACTTTTTATTTTTTTTATTGTTTTTAATTTTTGTTTTGTTATTCTTTTTGTTCGATTAATAAAAAAATTATTATTTTAGAGTGAATTTGATTTCGGGAATGGAAAATGAGGAAGATGGTTGGTAGAAAAACAATATAGATCCTCCAAAATGGAGTTTGGAGAATGAAAATTGGGAAAAATTGTTGGACTTGCTCTAAGTCCAGTCAATTTTCATATATGGGAACTCTAAAATGGGGGATGATTATTTTAATAATATAATTTTTATTTTTGAATAATAATTTGATTAGATATTGTGTGAAGAAATTAAAATAACAACAATAAAATATCAATACTTTACGAGAATCTGAAATAAGGAATGTAAAATGGGATTTGGGGAATGGAAAATGAGGAAAATGGTTCGACTTGCTCTTACGAGTTGATGTCTCCATGTTTTTCTCTTTCCCTTTTTTCTTTAAATAAAGATCATTTTTTGCCAATAAACTTTTATGATTCAACCAACAACCCTACGTTTCTTAAATTCTTTAGAAGTGGTGGTCACCAAATTACACTTTTCTAAAAAAAGTTTGCGAGAACAAGTTTTTGGAAAAGTAGTTTGAAAAGAATTTACACATTTTATTGATTCCCATGGATTGGCTATGGAGAATGAATCAAATCAGATGGATATATTTCTCAATCTTACTAACTTGCTCCGATACATAGTAATTCATCAAATATAATGATAAATGAATTTGAGTTGCTTAAATTTTCAAAGAAACCATGATCGATTTTTAGCACATTGGATCTATATATATTTTTCCATATGCATAAAAGTTGGGTACAGATTACATAATCCACAATTTATGTGTGTAACAGGCTTTGTTTATGTAAAATGTGACAAATATACGATGAGACACATAACTGCATTATCATACAAAGTGGTTCATTCAATATAAGACCCTCATGCCCATAGCTATATAAGCCGTGAAACATTTTTAAGTCACATCGTTTGTAATAGCAGATTGTCGTACTAGTCATTGCTATTGTGGCTAACTTTGAGAGTCAATCTGGTTGATACTCAGTTTCAATTTTCAATAAATATATTTATTTGTAAAAATTGGCAATCGACTTTTACTATGATTAAGTCTCAAACACAATTTTCTCAATTAAGATACTTATTTTTTATACTATTTTTTTATGCTGAACGAAATGAATTTAATGTAAATCGATAAGGTAGTTTCATATTAGAAACTAACAAGATAAGTGAATAATATATAAGTGGGATGAAAATAATAACCCCACTATCTAAGGATTTTGAATGTGACTTGTAACCATATTATTCACTTGGGAGCTAATAGTTCCACAGGCCGTAGCTTCTAGATCTTGACAAGTAGTATTGGAGCCAGCAATATGTTTGATTTGAGCGGTGCAATGCTCAAAGGGTGGCACGACCTTAGCCCAACCCATGTGGAGTAACTCATTACTCTACTACCTTATGCTTTTGGGTTGGATGTCGTGTTTAGTCCATAAAATATATCATTCTACAGAGTGCCCATAGTATGTATCCATGGGTTAGAGCTCGTAGATGTTGAATTTTTTTTATTAAAAGAAAATATGATTTATGTTAGCCGCCTACTACTATGCAATGCTATGCGCGGAACCTTATGCTTCCTATTATTTACGGTTTGTGCCATTGAGTTTTTCTATAAATAGGATTCATTTCTTATTCAATACACCTCAGAGATAAGAAATAAAATCTCTTTCGTATTCTCTCTAAGTTCTTAGTTGTTCGGTATTTGGTGATAGAATTTTACACTCAGTTGAGTTCGCCTAACGTCTATTGTTGTACCCAGGGAGACAGTTTGCCATACAAAGGGGAAAATCTGTCTTAAGGAAATCGACTAGAGCCTCAATAGAACCCTCTTGTTCCAAGTAAAAGATTTATTTCGGTATTTCGTTATTTTATATTTAATATTTATTATAATACATTTATTTTAACGATGTTCATATAATTGTATTTCAAGTTACTAATATTTCCTTTATTGTTTGCTTTCTCTTTATAAGAAATTATATACTTATCCCTAACAACTTTTCTAACAATCTTAAGACAGACTTTTATTTTTTAAGTTTATATTCTTAAAAGAGACGAATAGGATACCGTGACTTGGATTACCGTAACATTGGAATACCTTAATTTTGTATAAAAGTATTGGACTTATTTTGGACAATCTTTTAATTGGACTTAATTTGGACAAATATTAAAAGAGAAGTGAAGAAATATAAATAAATAATAATAATATAACAACAACAACAACAATAATAATAACAATAATTTTATTTGGAGTACGTACAATTTAATTTTCTTATACTAATTGTTATTGTTATTCTAAAATTGTTCTAACTTGATTTGTTTGGAAAATTTTAGAAATTATCATGGTTGATCAAATTCCACAGAATGATGAAATTGATCAAAATCAGAATGAGCAAAACCAAAATGGACAATATGGTCCAATTGGTTCAGTGCCTGTTAGTACAACACCGGTTGCATCTGTACTTGTTGGTGGACCAACTGCTTTTGGTTTTGTTGGTTCTAGGCCAACTGCTGGTTCTACAAGTTTCGATCTTCTTCGAGGAAATGAAACTAGAAACTTTTATAGTCAAGCTAACCAAAATGGACAATTTGGTCCTAATGGTTATGGACTAAATGGATTTCGAATTCTGGGCTTGTTACTGTACCATAAAGACCAGAAAAATTCAGTGGTGTGAATTTTAAGGTTTGGCAACAGAAAATGTATTTCTACTTGACTAGTATACATTTTGATAGATTTGTGAAGGAAGATCCTCCTGTTGTACCGGAAGGAGTTGTTGATCCTTTTGTTAAATCTGTTGTTAATGTTTGGAATTATTTTGATTTCCTATGCAGAAACCATATTCTTAATGGTTTAATTCCTGAACTATATGAAGTATATAGTGTGAAGCTTACTGCTAAGGAACTATGGGAATCACTCGATAAAAAATATCGAACTGAGGATGCTGTCGCTAAGAAATACTTAGTTGGTCAGTTCTTATATTTTAAAATGAATGATTCCAAAATTGTTGTAAGTCAAGTGTAGGAACTTCAACTTTTGATCTATGCGATGGAAGCTGAAAAAATGGGGACTAGTGAACCACTTCAAGTTGCTGCAATTATTGAAAAATTACCACAAAGTTGGAAAGATTTCAAAGCTTATCTCAAACATAAGCGAAAGGAAATTTCCGTTGAGGATCTCATTGTTCGCTACGCATTGAGGAGGACAATAGAAGATCAGAAAGAAAATTTTCTGCTAATCAAGCTATGGCAAAGGCCAACATGGTGGAGGTCCATAAGGACTCTAGAAAGGGCAAGCAACTTGGTAAACCCAAGTCCAAAATGGGACTGAAAGGAGGCATTAACAAGAAACAAAAGTTTAATGGAAAATGTTTCAATTATCATAAGACGGGATACAAATCTTCTGATTGTAGATTTCCGAAAAGGATCAACAAGAAAGAAGTGAATGTTGTGGATGGAATTACACAAGACGTATCTGACATCGATCTCTGCGCAGTAATTTCCGAAGTCAATATGATTGACTCGAACCCTAGAGAATGGTGGCTTGACACTGGTGCTACCCCACATATATGTTGCAACAAAGAGTCTTTTGCTGGATTGACTCTTATAGAGAATGGGGAGAAACTTTTCATGGGAAATTCTGCTACTTCCAAGGTGAAAGGATATAGAACTGTGATTCTGAAAATGACTTCCGGCAAAGAAGTCAGGCTACAAAATGTCTTGTATGTTCCAAACATCAGGAAGAATCTTATTTCTGGGAGCCTCTTGATCTCACATGGATTTAAGATGGTATTTGAATCTTAGAAATTCATTTTGTCCAAAGGGGGTATGTATGTGGGAAAGGGATATGAATGTAATGGAATGTTCAAATTTAATTTTATCTCTTGTAAGCATGGTTCTAATAATATAAATAAGAGCAACGTTTCTGCTTATATGGTTGAGCCTTCTAATTGGTGGCATAGTAGACTTAGACATGTTAATTTTGATATGTTACAACGTTTAATTAACTTGAATCATATACTCACATTTCATATTGATAAAACACATAAATGTGAAACTTGTGTTGAGACAAAATTGACAAGATCTTCTTTTAAATCCATTGAAAGAAATTAACAACCACTTGATTTAATACATACTGATATTTGTGACTTGAAGGTTCTTCAATCAAGGGGAGGAAATAAGTATTTTATTACCTTCATTGATGATAACACAAAATATTGTTATGTATATTTGCTTAAAAGCAAAGATGAAGCTATAGAAAAATTTGTGCTCTATAAGTAAGAAGTAGAAAACCAACTTAATAAGAAAATTAAAAAGGTTAGAAGTGATTGTGGAGATGAATATGTTGCACCATTTGGCGAGTTTTGCTCCCTAAATGGAATTATTCACGAAGTAACACCACCGTACACTCCTCAATCAAATGGAGTAGCTGAACGCAAAAATCGTACTCTTAAAGAGATGATGAATGCAATGTTAACAAGTTCTGGTTTACCACAAAACTTATGGGGTGAGGCTGTTTTGTCAGTAAACTATCTTTTGAATAAGATACCACGTAAGAAACAAGACAAAACTCCCTATGAATTGTGGAAGGGTAGAAAAACTTCATATAATTACATGAAAGTGTGGGGGTGTCTTGCAAAGGTAACGACTCCATTGCCTAAACGAATGAGAATAGGTCCAAAAATGGTGGATTGTGTTTTCATTGGATATGCCGAGAATAGTAATGCATATCGATTTCTTGTGTATAAATCTAAAAATCTTGAAATACAAAAGAATACTTTGATAGAATCACATGATGCTTCATTTTTTGAAGACATGTTTCCATGTAAGGAAATAAACAATAATTCAGAATTTAAAATATCTCATGAACTTATTGAAAGTGATGGTCAAGTTTATCAATAAAACACTGATAATCTGCCATCAGTAGTTGAAGAAGATGATCAAAATTCTCATGAAGAGAATGAGACTGATCATGAGATAAAACCTAGAAGAAGTAAAAGGAAAAGGATTGAAAAATTATATGGTCCAGACTTCTTAACACATATGGTTGAAGCGGAACCTCAAACATACAAAGATGCTATAAGCTCCACAGAAAGTCCTTTATGAAAAGAATCCATAAAGAGTGAAATTGATTCCATATTGCAAAATCATACATGGGAATTAGTGACCTTCCTCCGGGAACAAAGCCACTAAGTTCTAAATGGATTTTCAAACGTAAGCTAAAAACTGATGGATCAATTGATAAGTACAAGGCTCGTTTAGTCATAAAAGGTTATAAACAAAAAGAAGGCCTTGACTACTTTGACACTTATTCTCCTGTGTCGAGAATAAC